>JAFVLL020011724.1:0-101840 GCA_021397915.2 Tor tambroides
ACAGAAAACTACTCGGTTTCAAAGTCAGTCATCTGATTATACTGTGCATAATAAATTTGCGTTTATGAATTACACAGACGGGGAGCACGGCGGGACAAAAATAACAACACAGCTGGTCTCATGCTATCACAAACTTTATAAGTCCCACTTCTGATTATGAGCTCGATGACTTCAAGCGATCGACTCACACTGCTTTCATATGCAACTTCAAGAGCATCACAAATGGGCGGGACTTTTTCCCCTCAGTGACGTGCACAGAGGGAGAATCTGAAACAGCTCGTTTGGAGAGACTGTTTATGATTTATTGGTTTTAGTAAAAAATGAGTTGGTGGATTTTTAACATTATAGGCTGGTTGTTTTCACAAACTGCAGCCACACAACTGTGTTCAAACAGCTTATAAAAGTGATTTTTGCATAATAGGTCCCCTTTAAGCCTGCATTTATTTAATCAAAAATACAGTAAATCCAATAGCACTGAAATATTACAACTTAGAATAACTGTTGTCTATTTCAACCAATTTAAGCATTCAAAAGAACAGTATCTATTTGATTTTTTTTTTGTAAAATTATGTCTTTACCGTCATTTTAATGTGCCCTTGCTAAATACAAGTTTTTTGTTGTTGTTTTTTTTTTAACTCCCCAAACTTCTGAACTTTTAAAAAAGAAAATGCTACAAATGAATCTAGGCATCACAACATTATAATATCTAGTTTAAAAAAGGATAGGTTGTAGCCACTCTGTTAAGATGGCCCTGCCAGTTTATGAATGGAGTCCTGTGAGGAATCAGAGGTGTTTGAGTTTCTATGGCACGCATGAACCCACTGCCATATTTGTGACAGGTGATATCCACAAAGGGACACATGTGTGTTCTGCTACGGTGGCTCTTTGGGGACAAAATTAAACACCACCTTGGTGGGGGGGAAAAAAAAAAAAAAACCACACATGCTTAAGACTTGAACACACAAGCCATCACTGAGGGATTTGGCAATAAGAGAAACGCAAGCAGGCTTTGGGAATCAGTGTAGCAGGCAGAAATGCTAATCACCATACAGCCCATTACTATACCGTGTTCTCCGCTCCTCTGCCTCTGAGTCTGTTTTTTTAAAAGGCTCAGTGAGCACCGATTGAGAATCAGATCCCTTCAGTTCATATTATCTTGTCATAGGGATGTAGGGAGTGAAAACTCATACAAAACGACCACTTACACAAATTAAGATGTTTTACCACACAGACTGACTCTTAATGAGAAAATGAGGATTCAGATTTTTCTAATATGAGACACTAGGTATTATGAATTAAAGCTGTCCACAGACCAGTGGTTGGAATCTGCAGAAACTCTCAGCACAAGAGATCATGCGGTGCTTTGACATTAAGGGTCGTGCCTAAATGTACATTATCGTTCAAACATTTGTGGTCAGTATGTTTTGTTTTTTTTGAAAGAAATAAAATTTTATTCAGCCAGGTGTATTACATTTACCAAAAGTGACAGTAAAGACATGTATAATTTACTTTCTATTCATTAAACAACAATAAATAAATATGTACATATGTAAATTTCCAAAAAACATATTACTGCAGCACAACGATATTTAACATTGAGAGTAATAAGAAATGTTTTTTGAGCTCCAAATCAGCATATTAGACTGATTTCTGAAGGATCATGTGACAATGAACACTGGAAAAATGTTTGCTGAAAATTCAGCTTTGCCATCACAGGAATAAATACAATTTTAAAACATTAAAACAGAAAACTAAACCAATTGTAATATTTCACAATATTATTGTTTTTACTGTATTTTTCAATAAATAAATGCAGCCTTGTAAGTATAGGACATTTTTTAAAAACATTACAGACCTCAAACATTTGACCAATAATGTAAGTCTATACGTTTTATCAGTTTACAATAGAAGAGAGGGACAAAGAGTCGAAAGTATGTAGTAATTATGGAAGTATGCAAATTAATAATTAATGAGTCTGTATGCCGTGGTTAACATGTTGAGTCATGGCGGTCATTTGGTTTCAAATGCTAGTGTCAAAAAAAAAAAAAAAAGTATATTAGAAAATTAGAGAAATTGAATCTCTATGACTGCTGAATCTTCAACACTCACAACACTAAAGGAAACTACTAATAGAAAGAGGGAGAGAAGGAAAGTGCCTGTGTATGAGAGAAAGTGAGCTGAAGGAGGAAACGCTGTTGTTCCTTTTTTGTGTCACTTCGCAGTGATTTGCAGACAGACAGAGCTATAAAACACACAGACTCACAGTTAGAGCCTTGTTAACAGACCTCAAAGGAATGTGTGTTTTAACCATGTTTAACAAACAGCCTCTGATCCTTCAAATTCAAAGACTCTAGGATTAAAATATTAATTTCAGTATTAAACAAGGCCTCAAATACATATCTTGCATTGCATTTGAAGAAGTTCAACCTTAACTGTGATTTGTAGCACGACAAAAAGAAAAGAAAAAAATATTCTGAAATTACTTGAAAGCTGTCTGGCTGTGCTAATAGAGTGTATAAATGACCTTGAGCAAGATAAGAGAAGAGCGCAAATAAATGACGCTGTGAGGAGAGAACTGTGGCAGAGGGCAGAGAAAAGCCAAGCTGCTCTTTTTTTTCCACCTCTACACACGTCGTCTCAGTTTCTTATCAAAGAGCACAGATGCTGACAGGGACAAATCCAGCGCTGGAGACAGAGCACTTGCACGCCTGCAAGAATCTAATGTACACAAACACACAAGAGCATATTGCACCCTGAGAACAGCATTTAAAAAAAATTATTATTGCACCGTAGTGCAAGTAGCCAATCTCTGGATAAGCAACCAGGTCTGTATTCAAATCCCCACTGAGATAGTATGTAAATATGCTTTGACAGCAATGATATTCATTTTTTGGTGTCAGACTGTGAAGGAAGTGTGGTTGATTTGAGGCCACCTGGTCTAGATCTTACTCTGTATAGAAACCTGAGCTTCATGAACAAGCTTTTCTCTAAAGCAAGCACCTTAGTGGAGGATGCAAAAATTGCAAGCTCCATTAAAGCTGTGATCAAATGAATCCTTATCCTTACAGATAACATAAAATCCATTTAAGATAATGTGAGTAAATGAAAGAACATCTGAATGAAATAGTAGTCTTACCTCTTGTTAATGGGCTTCTCATCCTTTTCATAGGGTTTGACAAACCATTTTCCGATGCGCACGAAACTACGGTTCATCAGACAGCGCTCCAGCAGGTTGTGAATGGCCTTGAAGAGAAGAGTTCGACATTCGTAGGACAGACCGCTCTCCCACACGCCGTCATCCTCGCCTGTGGAGAGAACAAACACACAGAGACCCGGTCACCAACCTGCTGCTGTCTATAAACAGCTGATCTGCTGTTCGTACAGGAATGCAATTTGCAGAAGTGAGTGAAAGAACACACACACACAAAAAAGCAGATTTACCTTCCCCCCCCACCCCACACACACACACACAAAACAAAACAAAACAAAACCAAAAAAAAGTATTAATTGTACCTCACCAGAATACAGACAAATAGCTAAAATTTTCAACTGGACAGAAAAAAAACAAGATTCCCGATTCTAAAGGTTTTAAGTCATCTCTCTGTTTTACTACGACACAGCAAAAGGATGAAAATTTGTTACATAAAGCAATAGCTGGACGGGGGTGTTTCTTAAAGGGATAGTTCACCCAAAACTGAAAAATCTGTTATTATTACTCACCCTCATGTCGTTCCAAACCCATAAGACCTTTGTTCATCTTTGGAACACAAATTAAGATATTTTTGATGAACGTGAGAGCTGTCTGATCCTTAATAGACAGCAACGCAACTACCAAGTTCAAGGCCCAGAAAGGTAGTAAAGACATTGTAAAAATAGTCCATGTGACATCAGTGGTTCAACCGTAATGTGATGAAGCTACGAGAATACTTTATGCACAAAGAAAACAATGCTCTCGGATTTCATCACAAATACCTTAATTTGTGTTCTGAAGATGAACGAAGGTCTTATGGGTTTGGAACGACATGAGGGTGAGTAATTAATGACAGAATTTTCAGTTTTGGGTGAACTATCCCTTTAAGTCTACATAATCCAAATATGACAAACAATACAACACCTAATCACTCACATTTGAAACAATCCAGAGGCCCTGCTGAATTTAAATCAATTAAAAGCTTTGCCTATTAATTGAATTTAAAAGTGGCCTCTGTTCCTGCAGTTTAAAAAAAAAAAAAAAAAAAAAATTCTCCTCGTAAGAATTCTACTCGTATTTTTGATTTTAAGTTTTAATTAATCTGATGCACTGATTCTAGCAAATGCCATCTTGCCTTGCACCAACTAGTCTTGCAGGTACAGTGTCCAAAGAGGCCGTAAATCCGAGCGCTGGTTTGTTTCTGGATCACGTTCGGCTGTGGCCTCTATGCTTCAGTAATCTCATTAGGAGTCACTGCTTAAACCTGGCAGCTCTTAAGCTCCTTTCAAACATGTCTCTGTGCAGCACAGCTCCCATGAGCACCCAGGGGCTGCACGCATTACACCACCCACACTTGCCCACCCGCTGGTCTGCAGATGGAAACACAGCAAATCCACTTGATAAAACAGTAACAAACAGCTCAGATAGGATTCCCCGACACCGCAGACGTCTGACAACATATTTGCTGCCACAGTGTCCTAAATCAGACACATTTAGTTTTAGGTGACAACAAAAACTCACTTGATTATTTGCATGTAAAAAGCTGAATTTTCAAATACATCTTCCTAACCAATCACACATATTTCTGGTCATGCATGTATATTTAAAAGGCAGATCTGTAGTGACTATACTAGTTGCAGCAAACAACTCTCTAAATGTTTACATTTTTCCTTATGATTGCTTTTTGCAATAAATGTTTAAATAAAAGCTATTGTAACTCGTGGCTACTCTGATCAACCATCAGTAAGAGTACAGTACATTCAGATCATTCCTATATAGAAGATAAATTGTGGCCCAAATCATAAGATCATTCAGTCAGAGTGTGTCTGCATATGGTGAAATAAATGCAGACTGAACACAGCTGAAGACCTGGAACCGGGCCAGAAGGCAAATCTATAATTCGTTGATGTCTTCTGAAAAGGCAGCAAGTAGCACAATTCACTTTTAAAGGATGTCATTGATTTGACTAACAGCTTGGCAACAATGAAACACCTTGTCTTTTGTCAAAGCAGAAAGAGAGGCAGAGAATGAGAGAGAACATGAGGTGGTTTTAGCTGTCTCATGCATCTTTTAATACTCTAAGTACAGGGCCAGCAACTTTTCACCTGCACACACAGACACACACTCTTGATAGGATCATTCATGGTAAGAAATGTTAACCTCAGAGTCCATGAAAGTCTCCCATTCATGTAACATCAAAAAAAAGTTTTTAAAAAAAAGCCATTGATCTTTTCATGCCTACCATTTGAAGATAATTTCATAAAACCTAGTTAAATATGCAAAAGAGGGTATTTGGGAAATCCATCTAAAAACACGTTAATGATGCAGGAATGGCGTAGAAATTACACACTAACGTTTTTAGATGACAACCTCGATTTAAAACTATATGCTTTAATATGAAATTTCAGCTTTAGTTAATAAGCGTTTTCTCAGATTGTAAGATGTCTGGATGGCATCAAGATGATGAAAAACCGATGAAGGCATCACTGTCACTTCCACTTTCAATAACGGCAAATCACGCGCCTCACATTTTTATATAAACAGCTGCCGTAAAATCTGCTGTTGAGAGTGTCAATGGCAACTCACTCCTCCTTTTATCCAAACCATCGTGTTCACTATTTCTCCTGTGGGGAGGAGGCACCTGGTTTCTATCAAGCGTTCCCTATGACCTTGTCTCTTATGGTCTAACCACTGCCCACAGAGCGCGAGACACAAAGAGAGGAAGATAGCTGACTTACAAAGAAACAAACGCTCAAAAGACTGCATGGCGCAAACAGCACTTAAACACCCTTGAAACATAAACACATTAAGCATGGAGAGCAAAACAATATTAATGAGTAATTCATAATAAACGCATAAACAGTGCTGCCTCTTAAGGTATATTTACATTTTGATAAAAGCATATTCAAACAGAATTTACATTAAGAGTGCACATTAAATCATAAAATTTTAAACCCACGGAATTTGAGCTGTGACAGAAGCATTGTTGAACTGACACTGGCTACAGGGCTCCAGACTAACTATTTTTACTAGGAACACTGTAGCCCCCGACTGAACATTTTTAGGAGCACAAGCCGAAAATTTAGGGGCACACCTTAAATCAGCCTGCAATGCAATCATTCATATATTTTCCTCATTTTAACTGTTACTGACAAATGCTTTGATAATAAATAGACTTAACTTATAGAAATTACAATGTGCAGTATTCTTTTAATTTCAGAGGGATATGACAAATACATATATATGATATGATAAAATTAGGCTACTATTGTTTTGCATTAATAAGCGCAATTACTAATAATAGGCTATTACATGTTCATTTCATGTTTACATACATTTGACAGTAAAGCACTAAGCTTGAGTTGGGAAGCTTACAAAATTTATTTTATTAACAACAGTAACGTACAAAATCTAATTTTTATGTAGAAAATGTATATATTGTACTCTTATTAAATGTACCATTATTCTTCTATAGTCTTACATGGAACTGACCAACAACTTCAGTGATCATGTGTGATTTAGTCGCAAATTGAAGAAAAGTTTTTCAAAGCACTTTGTGACTTTTCTTCATATAAAAAAATAAATTAAAAAAAAAAAAAAAAAAAAAAAAAAAGAGCAAAACTGACAAAATCTGATTTCTTAAAGATTTGATATTTTATAATAGTGATTTTATAATTGTTATTGTATTTCAAAATATGGAAAAAGTATGAATGACTAATAAGCCAATGAGTGCTCCTCTGCTGCTATACAGGTTATAATGTTGATTTGATGTATTCTTAAATTTTACATAGGCTAAGTGTTTGTTCACCACAGTATACTGGTCATCCCATTGAAAATAACATTCAAATTGGATCATTTTGGAGCTGTTTCTCATATGCAACAAAAATGGCAGCGTGAGTAGAACGCTGCGGTGGTCACGCCAGTGCGACCGCGCACAAAATTTACTCGCACCGACAGAAAAATGGTCGCAGTCTGGAACCCTGGGCTGTGTTTGTTTTGTAAGGGTAAGATACTAAACCTTTTTTTTTTTTTCACTTTTTTTTAAAGAACTCAAAGTTCAAGTTATCAGAGGAAACAACTGAATTGTCTTCAGGACAACACTCGTAACAGACTAACACACAAACCACATCGTTCCCACAGTCTAGCCAGGGATGCGTTTCCTAAAAATATCGTTAGCTAACTACGCAAGTTCACAAGTTCTATTGAATTGTATTGGTAAAGGCAGAAATCGTGACTATCGTTATTTTTGGGAAATGCACCCCTGGGTAATCATTGGAAAATGTAGGTAAATATAAGAACGTAGGTATCTCTTTTTTTTTTTAATTCCAATTAAAAATAGAATTGTATTTCTTACATAAACGATGCACAAGCAATATTAAAGCACACTAGGCTCCGAAAAACAAATGCAAATGGAAAATTACCCAAGACCCTATCACTCCTAAAATTGTAAATGAATAAAAAGCAAATGATTTCATAACATATTATTGAAAATTTTAATATTTAAAATGTTGTTGTACCATACAAAATATTTCTGTACAAAATATTATTACTACTACAATAATGAATATCTGCAAAGTTTGCATATATAGTTTAATATATAAAAATGTGTATAATAACATTATATTAAAGGGATAGTTCACCCAAAAATGAAAATTGTCATTAATTACACACCCTTATTTTTTTCTTCTTTGCGCACAAAAAGTATTCTCATAGCTTCATAAAATTACGGTTGAACCAGTGACGTCAAACGGACTAATTTAAACAATGTACTTACTACCTCAGAGGGTGAGAACGCTCTCGGATTTTGTCAAAAATATCTTAATTTGTGTTCCAAAGATTAACGAAAGTCTTACGTGTTTGGAACGACATGAGGTTGAGTAATTAATAACAGAATTTTCATTTTTGGGCAAACTATCCGCTTAAGATTATATTTTTATACACTTACACATAAACAACAAACTTAATTATTGCAAATGTGTAGAGAGTGAGAAATACAGAGCTTTACCCTAACCTGACCACAACCAGGAGGCCAGAACATGCTGGTCTTTTCAGCAGTCCCCTGTATTATTCAGTACACTAGCAGTGAGCACCATATTATCATCCCTCAGACACATGGGCTCATAATAGCAGGACAGTGAGCCCTGCCCCTTAGTGTAGAGCTGCTCCCCACAGCCACAGGTTCCTATGCAGGAGTCATTAGATCAGCTGTAGGGTCATTAAACAGAGAGATTAATGTCTGCTCAACCATTGGCCCCCGGGGATTGAGCCAGACCAGGGAAGAGCCAGAGCTGTGCGCTACAAGAGCCGGTTCTCTTTCTTCCTGCTTATTTTCTCTGTTGTCTCTTCCCCCCCGATCTCCATCTTTCTTTATTTCTCTCTAGCTCATCTTCATCCTCTACTGTAATCTGTCTTCCCTCTCTCTCTCTCTCTCTCTCTATATATATATATATGTACCTCCATCCCTTTCTCTTCTCCTTGTGCCTTTGGCGTTCCTTTCTTTCTCTCTTGCTCCCATTTGTTCTTTTTCTCTGAATTTGAGAGCAGAGCCTTACAAGGACCAGAGAGCTTCAATTACTAATTAATGACTATTTCCAAAGATGACAGGAGAGCACAGCAAGAAAGAGAGAAATGCTGAGAAGAGAAAAGCATAAAGATGGAGGGAAGTGAAGGCAGGGCTCCCCTCTTCCTTGGTTTGGGGAACTAAATACAAAAGCCAATGCATCATCAGGACAGGGTGAACAAGTCTGACCACACCATAGTTACAGCAGCACAGACACAAAGCACTTGCTGAAAATTGTAAGTGCATTTCAGAGATGGATTAATGGGAACAATAATCATCAATGCTGATTATAGCCAATACCATTTATGACACTTCTACCAGTTCTAATATTATGACCATATTTCATAAATTATGAAACTTAATGCTTCTAATTTGTCACCAAATTTAAAAAAAAAAAAAAAAAAAAAAAAAAAAAGTAGTTAAGTTTCAGACAGTTTTTTTAAAGAAATTAATACTTTTATTCGACAAAGACGAACTAATTTGATCTAAAGTGACGGCACAAACTTTCATGTTGTTACAAAAAAAGATACATTTCAAATGAATGCTCTTCTTTTCAACTTTCTATTTTTAAATAATCCTGGAAAAAAGGTTTAAAAATGATCTAACTATTACCAAAAATTCTGTTCTGCTGCATCCCTACTGAACATGCTTCTCATCAACTGTCCAAAAACCACCATGAACAGGTTCAAACCAGGTTCCTTCCCACTAAAAGGGACAGATAATCATTGATCTATTTCACATGTCTGCAGGTCTTGACCATTAAGCCAAACACAAGCAACTTTCAAGCACAACGTAAACTGATGTTCGCGGGCATTACCGGTAAGGGCATAAAATAGATTGTTATTGACAACAGCAATTGTACATTTCAACAGAAACAACCAAAGCCCTGCATTACAGAAATAACACACAGTCTTGCAACACAAAGCCCTTAACCTGTCAAACGGCACAACAAGATTAACAGGGGGAAAAATACAAATCAGACCTCACACACGCGGCGAGAAGAACAAAGAGGAGCTTTGCGCGTTATGCCGCGCAGCAAACCACCAGCAGTGTAAATCAACCCAAATCTTTCTCCTCCAATAAAACAAATGAAATAACACCAATTTCAGGTGACCTAGAAATGTCTTTTTATCACTAAACAGAATGTGTCTGTACAAGACCCATGCTGTTTTCTGGTAGGCATCTGGCACAATGGCTGATTGTCTGATCACGTTGCTTGACTGTTATGGTATCCGAAGTCTGTTTAAAACGGAGGAAACGGCGGAAGGCCGGGGGAAATTGAGAATGACAACAACGCACCTTCTGAAGCAAAGGAACTTGTATTGTTTCCTTTTGCAATGACATCATTTCCTGTTGGAGGCAGAGCTCTCCAGCCATGGGTCAAAGGTCGAAGCAAGCCTACGGCTTACAAATGGCCTTCCTGGTATGATCTCACTCTCGAACGCCCCTACAGTCTTCAGACACGCAGTGATGTCAGGGAAAGGCAACAGCAGACATCATCTCCTCCAGCGCACTTAGTTCTCTCTGTCGATGGGATCCAACATGTTTTCAAAGAACCTTTTCTCTGAGCGGCTCAGCTCTGTGGCCCGAGGGTTCACGCTACACACAGCTTGCCAATAGAAGATTCCTGCTCTTAAATGCACTGCTCATGTGTCTGACAAACAGTTCCAGTCAAGCTACAAGCACACCACCAGTGTGCCTAAGAGTCATGGCCTACGTGACTCCCGAACAAATACTAAATAAAGTGTGTTCATCACAACTTGTGTCATTATGTTGGTGAGAGACTCTCTCAGAGGCCAATCTGTAATTACTGTGACTGACGGGCTCTCGGTGTACTTGGCATACTGCTCCAACTAACACTTGCACACACATTAAAGGTGCAGTGTGTAATTTCTATACTACATGGAACAGTTTGTTTTATAGTGGCCCCACACAGCAAAAACTTAAGACTGACCCAAAATAAGTTTGCCCAATATTTTTGACTGTTATTAATGAATAATTGCTTAGTCGGTTTTCGAACAGGGAATAAATAAATAAATCAGGGTGTGAAAGGAAAAAAATAATAATGGAAGTAAATAAATAAAATTTGGTTGTGAATAACACAAAAAATAATAATTAGTAGTAGTAGTAAATAAGATTTGGTTGTAAAAGTAAAAAACAACAATAAAAATTTTGGCAAACCCATTTAAAAAAAAAAAATTGAGCCACTAGTGCCTCATAAATCACACACTTCATCTTTAACAAATTTTTGTATACTGTCTTATGTTGTAAGCCAATATATGGAAGATTATACTCTGTTAGTAAAGTCTGTACTCTACTTCTTCCTCAATATTAACATAGAAATATTAACATCCACAATATTAACATAAGCATTTTAAATTTCAATATTGCACAATATTACCATTTTACTGTATTTTTTATTAAAATAAATGCAGCTTTGGTGAGCATAAGACTTCAAACATTTTTAAATTTTACCAATCCCAAAACTTTTGGACAGTAGTGTATGTTAAAAATAAATACATAAAATTAGGTTGTAAAAAGAAAAAAATAATAATGGTAATAATAAATAAATCTGAATGTGAATAAAAATAATAATAATAATAATAATAATAATAATTAGTAGTAAAAAATTTGGTTGTAATAGACAAAAAAAATCTGTAAAACTTTGGCGGGAAACCCCATTTCAAAAAATGTTTTAGAGCCACTAGTGCCACATAAAACACACCTTATATTTTTGACAAATTTCTGCGGTAACACTTTAGAATAAGGAACACTTATTCACTATTAACTACGACGTTTCCCTCAATAAATTCCTAGTTTGCTGCTTATTAATAGTTAGTAAGGTAGTTGTTAAGTTTAGGTATTGGGTAGGGTTAGGGATGTAGAATAAGGTCATGTAGAATAAGGCATTAATATGTGCTTAATTAGTACTAATAAATGGCTAATACTGTAGTAAAATCCATGCTAATAAGCAACTAGTTAAGAGGCCCTAAAATAAAGTGTTACCATTTCTGCATACTGTCTTCTGTTGTAAGCCAATATATATGGAAGATAATACACTGTTAGTAAAGTCTGTGCTCTCCTTTTTCCTCAAATCATAAATTTAAACATATCATTTAAAAGAAAAATAAGTGTCGGTATGACTGTGAGCTTTAATTTTATAGCCTGAAAGCCCGTCAAGCCTTCAGCATAATGGGTATCACCAGCAGCTGTCTTTGAGCCATGCAGTAAACAGGTAGCCCTCGCAAAAAAACCCAGAGGAGGGAGAGAGAGAAGAGGGGAGAGAACAGGAAGAAAAAGAGAGGGAGAGTGAAGCTGCCAGCACAACTCGCACCACAGGGAGACTGGCAGACGGGGGAGGGAACGAGAGAGTGTAGCAGACGAGTGTCAGAGGAGGAAAAATGAGGAAGAAATGAGCCCTACAGCAATTACCCTTACAGACAGACTACAGCTCCTTAATTTCTATGCAAAAAAGATCAGAGAGAGAGGAAAGGGAAAAAAAAGAGAAGGAGGGAGGCAAAAGGGAGAGAGAGGAAAAGCAGAGGGGAGGGAGAGAGAAAGAGACAGAAAGGAGGAGGGAAAAAAGACCTTATTCATGTCTCGTTCTGTGGATGCCCCTGGATAGAACCGACATCAGCAAGCGCCACCGACGGGAAGCAGCAAGGGGGAGGGGAGGCGATCGGACATTTACATAAAAATAGAGGGCCATGGTCTACCGAGGAGATGCTCATTTACTCCAATGGCAGTTCGGTTATTCCAGATCATTCCATCACATAGCAAGCAGAGCGCTGGGATTGGCTCTCTCCCGCGTTCCATTCAGAGTCGGGTAAAGTTGCCTCTCAAACATCAGCCAAATGGCCTCCTGTCTCATTACATCTCCGAAACAGCACTCCATGTTTTCTTCCACTCGCTCGGTGATTAAATACGAGGCTTCAGAAGATCCGTCAAGTTCTTCCTTCACTTGCTCTTCCCTTGGGACGGGAGTGATTAGTTAACAGACAGGAATGGCACTTGCCGCAAAAAAATTTAAGACTTTAACAAGCTGTACGAGGGGAGAAGGAACAAACATGGATGAATAAACATGTGGAAACACCAACATCTGAGCTAAAACAGCCCCAGACAAAGCCTTCGAGTTACACTATTGTATTAACATCCAATCACAAGTGGGCTAATAATTTAAACCACACTCAAAGGAAGTCAAAAAATTCATGTGACCACACTGTAAACGCTAATGCATTCCGCCCTCCTTAGTTACTGTTGCTATGTCCGACAAGCATGCCGCTCTCACACTACACATTATGTTCTCACGCAGTAAAAAATACATTGTGATGCAAAGAGTAAACTGACAACACGCCAACAGACAAGACAGAGCAGGTATGAAACAAGGTCTCAGCTTTCAAATTTTGTAATTTAAACAATAAATACCGTTTTGTGGCTCTTTAAAGGGTTACCCCACCCCAAAATGAAAATTGTCATTAATCACTCATGCCCATGTCGTTCCAAACCCGTAAAAGCTTCGTTCGTCTTCGGAACACAATTTAAGATATTTTGGATGAAAACTGGGAGGCTTGTGACTGTCCCATTGACTGCCAAGTAAATAACACTGTCAAGGCCCAGAAAAGTATGAAAGACATTGTCAAAATATTCCATCTGCCATCAGTGGTTCAATCTGAATGTTATGAAGCGACGAGAATACTTTGTACGCAAAGAAAATAAAAATTACGACTTTATCAATGCGTCATGATCGTTGTAGCACCTCAGTTCAAGTGGTACGTGAACCGATCATTTCTTCATATTTAAAGCATGAAATAAACATGAATGAACATCAGAACATATTTTATTCCAACCGTGGAAAGACGTCAATACACAACATTTTTCCAAGTTTGTCAGCCTACATTAATCTACTCTTCTGTCTGATTTGTTTGTTGGACAAGATAGCGGATTCCGCGTTATGATTGGTCAAATCGCCTGTCAATCAAGCTCTTTGCGTAGGGTCAACTGTAAATTAATCATGGTGCTATAAAGACAGAATTAAACTGACAGTTTGGTGATGCTTTAAAAGAAAACCATCTGATCAGGGAAAAAAAGCCTGTTACATACACAGGTCTAAATATTATTTATGTCAAACATCTGAAAAATCACTGCAAAAATTTGCGCTGCTTAAAATTCAGCTTTGCCATCACAGGAATAAACTACATTTTAAAATATATTAACATAACATGCACAATATTACTGTATTTTTTATTTAAATAAATGCCGCTTTAGTGAGCAAAAGAGACTTTAAAAACATTTTAAAAATCTTACCGACCCCAAACCATTTGAATGGTAGTGTGTTTTGACTATCAGCATCAAGTAACACTGCCAAAATATGTGATAAGTGTTCACAAGAGATGTATTTGAGGTGCATGTTAACGCCAGGTGTAAACAGAGTTTTAAAATCTGAGACAGAATGGAGAATATGGTGATGAAGAGGTCAGCAGCCTTAGCCACAATATCCAATGCAAATCTTCAGATTTCCAAGCCTTTGTGATTCTCCTATGCTGAATTTCTGACACAAGGCTTAATTACGGCAGGACACATGAATTCCGGCCCGTTCGCTTGGTTCTTGAAACCTTCTGAGACGTGTTCCTCAAGTGAAGCGTACAACAGAAGTGATAGTGCCATCTTTCATTCTCTCTCTATCCCCTTTAACCTGTTAACCTGCACCCCCCATTTTGGGCCTCACAGCTGAAATTGACCTACTTAAATTAAAATGGTAACATTTCCTGACAATAATGTGCTACACACACAATTTAGGTATCTTTGGAAAGAAGACACTCTAAGCTTTACTATCCATCATCCAGAATTGATAATGCTCAAAAAAATAAAAAGTTATAGACACTGAAGTGCCTTGAAAATGTTTTACGACACTGAATGTTTTTTTTTATTTCATAAACAAATACATGAAATAAGTCCTGGAGCAATCCAGAAAAGTAATGGGTTGAAAGTCACATGTCTAATGAGTTTATATTTCAAATTTGAAGACGATCCCATGAAAAATGAGATTCCTGCAATCATTTTTCTGAGAATATTTCTAGTCCCCCCACCTGCCCTGTTTGATGAAAATTACCACCAAATGTATTGAAGAATTCCACAAACTATTTGTCATTATACATAGTTTTTCAATTATAAAATAATAGACAGAATTTTAGTGATTTATTTGAGCACTAAAAATACAATAAGAATAATTTGAGTAATAAAAAAGAAAAAAAAAAAAAGAAATAAGAATTTGCTTTGTGTCTAGTAGCCTACATACTCAATACTCTGACTGCCAGAGATAAACTGATATTGCCAGACATTCACACTGATTGCAGTCAGTAATCATAGGCTGATGTGAGTCCATAGAGATGATAATAACACACATCATCAATAATAGCCGGTCATTGACAGCATTCTGATAGCCGTCATAAAGTCGGTAATTACACGCTGATGTGCGTTTATAGAGATGTAAATCATGCATATACAGTCACGTTCTACACAAGACACACACACACACGGTAAATGTTGAAAAAAAGAAAGAAAAATACTTATTTGTGCAAAAAGGCGATCGCTAAGTTGCGCCCCCATCAGATGACAGGAGCGTCACAGCGTGCGTCACGCGCTGTCACGAGAGAGCGCCAAATTCAAATAAACAATATTCCGCGGATCTGTGACTTTTTTTTTTTTTGGATGGTTTCATTCTGTTTGTAAAACTGTATGAAGTTGTTTTTTTACCACCAAGACGCTGTTTTTGAGCGTAATTTATTCCATAACGGACACAAACAATAACTCTCCCGAAGAAAAGAAACGTAAACAAAGGAATATCCATCCAAATTACAACGTTATTGTTTCGTTGAACTAAAAGTGCTGGAAGAGATGTTGTTCTGTGGACCCTTACCTCTCTATCTAAACCGGATTTCAGCAGTGGATGCGTTTGTGACTCGTTATTACAATGATAATGGTACGTACTGCTTTTTCATTCTGCATGTTTTGATGTGTACTGCTTACACAAATGTAGCAAATACATACCTTATAAGCTTTCAATCGAAAAACAGCGATCAATCGTCGATGCTTGAGGCTTAGACCTTCAGAATGATATATAGTTTGTCAAGATTAACTTTGTCCCGCTTCATATATTCTATTCCAAAACAATGACATGTGCAAACAAAGAGTGTTCGGTGCGTCGGCGTCCTGGAGCGGGTTAACAGGTTAAAGTCTCACTGGACCTGCTGTTCACTGATTCACACCTTCACTGCCAGGGTGCCAGTAGGGATCTAAATCAGGTGCTCCGTGGTCCAGCGCAGGCGAATATATTTACGCGTGTGTGTGTCTTAAGAGCTTAATCTTTATTGCATCCCGTGGGCCTCCGCTGTGTTTGCAAGAGGGCCAGCAGAAAGACGACTGCATGTGTGTTTGTGAGAAAGACATCAAGAAGTGTGTGTCAAGAGAGATGTTGAACGAGCAGCAGGTTCACACGTCTGTTCTGTTGCAAGGAGAGAAGGTCAAGTGGCTATGACCCTGCTGATCTCAAGACGACCGCAGGCATAACATTTAGTCCTGAAACACAGGCTGTTTGACACTTTATCTGATCCTAAATTAGATGAACAGAGAACCACAGATGCTTACGAGAGGAACAAATTAAAAGTACACAGCTTAATGCGACACTTGAAAATCTCGATTAGCACTCGGATAAAATAAAACTGCAATAAAATCAATGCTCTTCTGACAGTTTGCCCAAAACCTTAAGACCAATTAAAAGTCTTACTTGACTTTTCTGGCTGTTCAACATCTGCAATCTCTTACCAAATAAATATTGTAAAGCAGGGTTTAACTTAAAAAAATTTGTTCACACTAAAAATTACTTATCCAGGCCTCGAAATTACCATTTTGAAAATTCCTTGATATTACAGGGTTCCCACAGTTCTGGAGACCAACATGTGAAGAAAGAAACAAGAGGTGTCAAGAGAAAGAGAGAAGCACATGTCTGACTTCTCCTCTGAGAGTCATGAGGCACAACTGGGATGCAGCCATTATAGCAAACATCTCCACAAACGAATGAAAAATACAGCAATATCTCTCATGGAGAGAGATATTATGGAATGGGTGAATTGGTCATTCTTTTCCCCATAAGGCTCCATTTCTGTCCCTCCTCTGGCACAATGAACGATAATGAGGGAGGGTCAATGGACAAAGGAAAAAAATAAATCGCCTCTTCCTATTTCTCTATATCATCCCATTTTTCTTTCCTTCTGTTTCTCACTGTAAAAAGGCATGAATAAAGATGGGACAGGTCCATCTCCTTGGTCCATAAAGGAAAGGAGAAAAAAAAAAGAAAAAAAAAAAACAGGGAAAGAAAGGTGGAAAATGAAAGCTTTTCCGCAGACATCCATGATGCTTTCTGCTCGTTCATGCTTCGATGCTCTTCATTATTCCATCCTTCAAAGAGCTTAAGAAATAAAAATGAGGCAAAACTTCTTCGATATTTCCCATTCCTTTCTTTTGTCTTTCATCAAACCGAGGGATTTGCACTCACACACATCGGATGAGATGTGACGCTGTCACACAGACTCCGCTGCTCCGTTTCATACAATGCAACACTAACCCAAAACAACAATAACCCTCAGGTCTGGGTTAGCAGAGTGAGAACTGATCTTAAAAGAAAACACAATTATAAAGATATTTCACATCATTCCTGCTACACAGATCTACAGGTGATCACTTCAACAGAGATAAATCAGACCAGTCAGTTCAAACACAACAGAAGGCTCTTGATCTATTTTTATCACTCTAACAGTTCTTGTAAACATTTAAAATATTGTAGCGTGTATAAACTGAATGGCACACTTTTTAGGTTTCTCCGCAAGCGACAGACGCTGACTGCTAAACTGGGACTGTAGAAACAATAACCGAAGATCTATGCTTGGGCCTACAGCACATTTTGATGACAAGTAACTAAAATGCACACGCAAAGAGTGTGTGGGTGTGAGAGAGGAAGGAGGAGGAAGAAATTCAGAGAGACCACAGTCGATACAGAAAGAGAGATAAAGTGGGCGAAAAGGAAAAAAGAAACTGAAAAACGCAAAACAAAAGGACTTTTCGTTAGAGCCAGTGAAACATAGTGAGCTGCCTACCTAGACAGCATGAAAAGGTACTTAGGGGTGCCATGATAGCATATCACCACATCTTTGTTGTGTGTATATCGACTTGATACAAAAGCACCAGTACTTTTCACACTGACAATGCTCAAAGATGCTATCTATGTGGGCAGCTCACTAGGTTTCGGAACAAACTCAGAGTTGCAAAAAGCTTACTCAAAAGCTTACCTGTCAGCTCGTGGTGGATGAGCTCAGAGAAGTTGGGATCGTCACCCCACCAGAAGAGCCAGAGCTCCCGGCGTCCCTGCCTCTGGCTCCGCCTCCACACGCTCAGCACATCCGCCTTCAAACAACGGCTGAAGCTGCAGAGGATGGGGTCCTCCTCGGTGACCGGGAACAGGATGGGTGCCGAGGTCGGACCTTGCCACACGTACCTCTTCCATTTTATCCCTGTCAAATCAGCCTGTGAGAAAGAGAGATTGCGTTAGCTTCTGTCAGTAAGTCAGTTCGCTCACCAACTCCGAAAAGACACACATTCGGCAGCACATAAAAGTCTTAGTGCTGATCTATTATCTGGTTTTAAGACTGAAGATAAACGGCACTGATGTGATGGAACAGACCCTGGAACAGCAGCACTTGAGCTATGAAATACTTAATGGACCCGAGCCCAGGAGTTAATCCTGCCTTAATGATCCGCTGTAAGATCAGCCATATTCAGACCGATACAGATAGGAGAGATCAGAAAAACAATGACTGAAGCATAGGATAGAAAGACTTGAAATAAATACAAAAAAGCAAGGAAAATGGGAATAAAAAAAATATTGAAGGGGATAAAAATAACCACTTTATGAGCACAAATTAACAAATAAAACGATGTGATGTTATGCACAACCTTAATTGACTTGGCAGGACAGGTCATGCAGACCTCAGCTTTTATAAACTGGATGGCTGCATTTATAAAGAGATCAGGACAAAAACAACCATTAATTGTTATAATCTATAAACCCTAGCTAATGGCAAGCTTAAAAACTGTGTTTTTCTCATATGCACTGCCAGTTAAAAACAGAGATGGAAAAAGACAGTTGTTTACAGTCATGTTCACAATAATGTTCATTTGTTGCAAAGTGAAACTTGTTGCAGCTGCTGGAAAATATTTCCATCTGACTTAGGAGTGCAGATCAAACACCTGCAAAATATGCAAAGAAAACATCTGCAGAGGATGTACAGAAAAAAAAAATACAGCAGCAAAAGCTGTTAAACACTTGTTAGTGAAACTAAAAATGGGACAAATCTAGCGGTCGAAGTTTAGACCGTTGACAGCTGACGAGGGGGGAAAAAAGTCAGAATAACCTTAAAAGCATAAAGAAGAAATTAGCAGAAATGTAAGAGGAAAGTAAACAGCCTCATGAAGCACTCCACTTTTCCAGCACAACATTCTTGTTTTCCAAAAAGAGATCTTTTTTTTTTTTTTTTTGATGGAATTCAATATGGTCTAAAATTAGAAACAACCACAATATGCAAAAACATCAACGGAAAGAGTGTGTGTTTTAAGGGCGGGAGTCATGTTCGGCTTGAAGAATCTGGCTCCTTTGACTTTCCACTTAAACTTGAGTGGTTTGTTGGGTCATGGCCTTCCACATAACTTCCTCCTTTGTCACAACATCTCTTCTTCCTCTCTCTCCCTTTTTCACAAAAGTTTTACAAGAAGTCTTCCGAGCACTGCCAGGAATGACAGCAGATGCTTCTCGTGAGAATCAAAGCAAACAGCTGAGCTACAGGTGAAGTGACACCAAAAACCTCCTTGAGACGCACTCCATCTCACGGCCCGAAACTATCGGATGCTTTCTCTGTTGCTCTCACTCCCAAGAGATGCTTATCAATAGCGTCTGTCTCACATTGCTTCAGCCACTCAAAAAAGTCAATCAGCGCTCGAAGACCAATAGCCCCTGGAGACCGTCCAATGACAGGAAAATAGCTTCACATGCACTCAAGATAAAAACTGTGACTGTTTTCAATCCATTTAACTGAAAGATTTCATCTTCAAAAGATTTTCACAAGCAAAACGACCTGACTAACCCAACTAGTACAACAAAACGTGAAATGTCAATCTCAGGAAGCCACAATTTATTGCATGGAGATGTGCATCCGACAACATTACAGCTCACCTCTGGCAAGCTTCTTTTTTTTTTTTTTTTTTTTTTTTTTTAAAATCGCTATGCTAGATGTAAATAGAGTGAATAAACAAACATTTAATAAAATCTTGTTGGCTAAAAAGATGTTGCCTGATGCTTATTAAAGTTCCTTGCTCAATTTCAAAATCATATTTACTCCACCTGCTTGGCTAATATTATGCACTAAAACTTAGATGAGCGTGTGTTATGAGGCAGCAAATGTGTGTGCTGAGGTGAGACAGAGTTTCCCATGAGCTGAGCCTTACAGTGGTGTGCTAAATTTACACCAAGCAAAACAAAACGGGGTCAAACACTTTAAGAGCTTACATGTACAGAGAAATATGCAGATGGACTGTTCTGCATGATCATATAGTGAGGCTTTTCTTATCTGAACATTTCACACACCCCACAAAAAACAAAAGTAATTGACATCGGGGGGAAAAAACATGAGGAGGAAAGAAAAGTTGGCACACCTGTAACTAAATAATAAAAAAAGAAGCCTCTTCCGAGACTGAGAGCGCAAACGAGTTTCTGGAAAACTGCAACTATTCATATTCAAATCATCAAGCAATACATTCAAACAAAGTGTGCAAACAAGCTCTCAGTGGAGCCATCCATCTTCAGACAATATCAGAGATTGTGCTGTGGCAGTAATAAAACAGAGCAGGCATTAAACTGGATAAGCTGAAGTTATATAATTCACCACAAGGCCTTGACACTGTTCGCGAGAGTGCGTCTGTGTACTTGTTTTGTTGTGCTAGTGAAGGACACGTTTCTGAAAATGTCAAATATAGCAAAACCTGCATAAACCGAACAAATAACGTCTGTTTTCAAATCTAAAAATGCAGGGCTGGTCCATAGGAATTATAATTAGCTTAATCTAAGAACAATAGAAGTCAATGGGACGCCAGCATGTGTGTAAAAGTGTGTGTTAGGGAGCAGAAAAGTGCTGTAAACAACCCTGCAGGCTCCAGGAATGCCCCATCTATTTCAAACTCCATGTCTCTTATTGCAAACATGAGGTAAACCCCAAACCCAGCACTGGTTATTTTTAGCCAAACAACTGATGCGTGGCTCACGCGATTAACGCAAATGCATCAAATCTGTCAAAACTATCAGGTAAAAAGGTGATTCCATAAAAAAATAATTTCTGTAAGATTTTAACCATCCTTTTAAGTTTTGATAGATTTCATTATGTCACTTTGATTCAATTTTAATATATATATTGGAATACAGTTATGCCTTTAATGCAAAGTCAAAGTTTTTCAGGTTAATTTAGCTTTTTCTGGAGTTTGGCTCAAGGTCATGACACTGCAAAACGTTTCTTATTGTAAAGGGGCATTTAACGCAGATATTTCTAGAAATATCCAGTTTCCAATAATTAGCTGCTTAGTGTACAAAATGCAGGTATCATGGCTACTGACAAACAAAATGAAAGAATTATGTCATTATGACAAAGAGATCTGAATTATGGAACTGCACATCATTTTAGTAAGGTAAAGTTAAGAAGCAAACAGTTAAGCATGGGATAACTTTTTGATAGTATTTTATTAAAAAGACGTTGTGTCCACGATTTTATTTTATTATTATATATAAAAAATATTAGGCATAAAATTACATTAAAATCAATTATACGTATTTAACAATAAAGCAAGAAGTTGAAAACACAGGCCATCTCCAGGAAATAATTAAAATGTAAAAAAAATAATGTTTGTGTTTTTAAAATATGCTCAAAGAAACGTTTTTCCATTTGCTAAACACACATTAGAGAGACACGAAATGCACCTTTTTGGGGAATGACCCAAAATAAGCCTGCAGAGAAGCATGTAAACATTTATGTAAACACCCCCGAACATAAGAATATGGAGTTTGAAATGTAGCCTAAAACGCTTTGTTTTACACAACTCCTAAAATAACATGTTTTTTAAAATGAGCGGAGTAATTTATACTTGCACAAAGTGCTGGTAAAAAAGAAACTTTAACTTTCATTCTGCCAACACTCTTCTTTACGTGCAATTTACACATACATAAACTCAAAACACACAGCCGGTTTGCGTTAAGCCATCTGGTGCAAAACACTACAAACATGTAATCTCTTTAGAAAAGCTTACAAATAAGCAAATAAACAAGCAGCGTGTGTTTGAATCACACACACACACACACACACACACACTGGGCCCTGATCCTGCTCGCTCTCTCTCTCTCTCCACTGGGGCTGATGTTAGCATGCTAGGCGGCTAAAAATGGCTGCTTTTTCCTTTTAGTTTTTAAATCTCTTACCAGATAGAATAGATTGGAATGGCAGTCCTCCAAGCTGGCCCCGTTCGGTACGAAACAAGAACTCATCCTTTCACTGCGCGCTCGAACATCCCATCATCGGGCTTTCCATGGAAAAAGAAAAAGAACGTTTCTCCGAATTCGAGTCGAATGTGAACGGAATTATTTTTAAACAATCGGTGGGGGAATGGAATTCAACAGCCCCATTCGATCGCTCGCGCCTCCCGCGTTCAGCCCGAATTAGAAGATAAAAAAAGAACGGCCTCAATCGTCGACGAGGCTGTGAGGGAATAGATTACATGTAAAAACAGAGGAGGAATGTGTTATTAAAATAGAAAAAAAGGAGAGCAAAAAGAGGCAACTCTCCCCCCTCCCCCTTGGCTTAAAAACGGTTTTAGCTTAAAAACGACTCTCTTATACCTCCATCCCCACCGAAAGCGGTTTAAAAACGAATAACATTCCGCGTTAGAAGCGTCGAAAGGTGACGAGAAACTACATGAAACGGCTCATTTTCATTTAAAAGCGTATACTCGGTCTGTGTTCCTGCTGGTTTCCATTTGAATTCATGGATTCCTTTCTCTAATGGCGGCCACAGGGAGAACTCTGCCTCCCGGAGCCCATTGGCTGCTCGGCGGTCATGAGGGGCGTAACAACACTGCGAGCGACGGGCGCTGCCGCTAGGGGCGCTGCTGAGCGAATACAATTACTGCTGGCACACTTTAACCCTGCGCCACCTAGTGGTCATTTAATAATTGTTAATAATACATTCATTTTAGATTTTAAAATATTAAATATATATATACAGTCAAACCAAAAAATATTCAGACATCAGATATAATTTTTGATATTTTTTTACTAGTGGGTGCAGGACACTATAGTTCATTTATGTAAGTGAGGATAGCAAAATAAAGTAAACTGTGACATATTATACCCAAAAATTCTACATACAGTGGACTATCAGTAAAACTTAAAAATTTGGGACCAAAAATTATTCAGACACTTTGACGTGACCATGTTTTGCTAAGTGTTTTATCTTTGATTGCTAAGACAATTTTTTTTACACCACAGACTGAACAAAGATCTATCTATCTATCTATCTATCTATCTATCTCTATATACATATATATATATATATATATGTATATGTATATGTGTGTGTGTGTGTGTGTATATATATATATGTGTGTGTGTGTGTGTGTGTGTGTATTAAAAGTACCCAATATGTGACTACTTACACCAGGCACCAGCAATGTTTGCATGAAATCAAAACGGTCTTTTCTTGTATTTATAGTTGATAACTCTTTGTAAAAATCATCAATAAGAAACTTATTTACTAGAAAACTTGTAACTAATTTCAGTCACACATGTAAACAACTTTAAACATAATAGGTTGAAGTAACTGCACAATACAGTTGAGCATCTCCTTGAACATGTCCTTGCATTTTTATGTGGTTCCAAGAGACACTTTTTTTTTCAAGAAAATATATAATATACCGAGTGTTACAGGGATAGTTAGACACGCAGCTGGCTGAATGAGATTACTTTCACTCGAGAGTTTAAGTGAGATGTATTCCCATGGACGTAATAATCAGATGCCAGCTTCATTCGCTGCTTTTCTAATGGTAGTGGGGCTTGTCTGGCTGAAGTGCATTTAGAAAATGAAAACTTCATTGACGAGCACACATCCTATTAGCTACGTTGGTGCTTCACAGTAAATTACTTTATGTCTATAGATTTGTACAAATATTTAAATAATACGTCCACTAAATTAAACACTTTTACTTTAGATAATGCACATTTGTCAGAGGTGAAATTATAAAGGCTTTTGATGTGAAGGGGAAGGATGGATCCAAAGAGAATTAAGTGGATTGATGGCTGCATTGATTTAGAAGGTCATGCCTACATACAATAGATCTGTCAAAGAATGGCATGCACATCTCTCCTCACACACTCACATATTCCCATTGTTTGTCTATTACATAACTTTTTTGTAACATATAAAATTATTTAAAAATTGACAAATCAAATTTTCAGTGTTTATTTAAAAAATATATATATTTAATGTTCATGTTCATTTTATTGTCATTTTTAACAATAATATTATTATTATTATTTTTCTGTCAATTTTCAGTTAGTTTGTGTCAATCAATCAATAGTAGACTGATGCATTTTATCCGTAGACTGTCCTGCCTGCAAAGCTGATTCACCAACTCCTTGACAGGTTCCTTTTAAAGTTCTTCTGATATCCACACACACACACACACACACACACACATACACACACACACGTTCACACGTTGTCACACGGGGCACATAAGACACGCGCTAGCAGACACGGGACTCATCAGTGGTCAGTGGAATGTGTGTCAATAGGAGTTGCAGGGCCACAGTTCAACAGCAGACCTGCTGTTTACACAGACTAAGTGGTGATATCCTTCCTGCTCCTTTCAGCAAAAGTGGAGTCAAGGAGGGATTCAAAGGTTCAAAAAGGGTAATGCGTGTAAATACAGGAGCAGTCTGACTGCTTCTTTCAGTGCACACATAAGAATATATGCAGACATGCATTCACTATCACACAAACACATTTATAGATGTCAAATGGCAACTCAACACAGTATCAAAATTATGAAAGCAAAACATTATGAGCTGCTGATCAAAAGTTTGGCATCATTAAGTTTGAATGTTTTAGAAAGAAGACTCTTCAATGAGAATACTCATCAAGGTTATATTTATTTGATCAAAATATAGTAAAATCAGTAATATTGTGAAATGTTATTACAATTTAAAACAACTGTTTTCTTTTTGAATGTGTTTTAATGTCAGCAGCCATTAATGCAGTCTTCAGTAATTACTTCATGATTCTTCAGAATCATTATCAGTGTTGAAAACATTGCTGATTCATTTTTTTTTTTTTTTTTTTTTTTAAACTGTGATTCATTTTTTACAGGATTTTTAATAAGTTGAAAATTGAAAAAAAAGTTGAAAAAGCATTTATTTGAAGTAGAAATCTTATATAACAATATAAATGTCTTTACTGCCACTTTCATTTAATGTATCCTTATAGAAGTATATATGAATATATATTTTAAATCTTACTTACTCCAAACTTTTGAACATATCACCGTTTCCACAAAAACAGTAAGCAGCAAAAAGAGTTTTCAACATTGATAGTAAAAAGAAATGTTTCTTGAGCATCAAATCAGCAAATTATATTTATTTCTGAAGGATCATGTGACATTGGAGACTGAGTAATGGCTGCTCTTTTATTACTTTATTTTTACAATATTTTTGATTATATAAATGCAGCTTTGGTGAGAACAAAAATTATTTTTAACTATTAATTTTCCAAACTTTTCGTAAATCACTTGAAATAAGTTTACATTTGAAATAAGTCTAACGATAATTAATTTTATTAACTTCCATCATTTGGTCAAATACTTCAGCAAAATGAGTTATCATTATTTCTGATGAAGGTTCTCGGTTCCAGATCTCAGCTTCTCTCTTTTCCATCATCACAGATGTGGATCAGTCACCGGAGACACCCTGAACGAGGGGTCTTTGAGGACCTCTCTGCTCTTCCCAGCACTACAATCAGCCTAATACCCTGTTAGCTCTTAAAGCTGAACCAGAGTACACAGTAAGGGTTCACGGTTATTTTGGTAAGAGCTCCAAACCACTGAATGGGTCATTTAGGGGGTAATTGTGGCCCTGGCTGAGTTCTCCACTGGATGTCCTTGTTTAGAAACACTGAAGGATTGAACAAGCATCTCTGCCCCTCTCATCCCTGAAAATGCCCAGTGCTGTTTCTGTTTGCAGAGAGGACCTGCTGACCACAGACGGAAGCTGCCTCTGACCATAAACCTCCCCTGAACCGTGTAAGATTGTGTCAGTCAATACCTTTTCAGCTGAACTCTGGGAAAGCCTTCTCTTTTGTAGCTCTAAGAAAAAAAAAATGTATAGCACAATCTCACTTACTCACACAGGGAGTTTTCAGCAGGTTGTTAGCAGGAGGAAAACTGGTCACTGTTTGGTCTGTATATCACCAGAATTCTGCAGAATCGGAACACCAACAACGTTCTACACATTTTCAGCCCCTTGTTTTTTCATTCAATATTTTTCTACAATAAAAACATGAAAAATATAAAAAGCAACATATGCTTTGAATACATGTGAGTATATAGACCTTAAACTCTGCTTATGTATGTACATACTGTGCATATATATATATATATATATATATATATATATATGTACTATTCGAAATTCTGGAGTCAGTAAGATTTTTAAAAAATGTAATTAATACTTTTATTCACCAAGAATGAATTAAATAAATAAAAGGTGACAGTAAAGACATTTATGATGTTACAAAAGATATCTATTTCAAATAAATTCAGCAAAATCTTCCACAAAAATTTAAGCAGCACAGCTGTTTCTGGTGTTTTCAATGCCGATAATGAGAAACGTTTTTTCTTATTATGATATCAGGACATTTTTGACTCAAATCTCAAAATTAATTTTACTTCAGAAATGAAAAAGATGCTCATCATTGCAGAGGTGTATACAATTCTGAATTATATTTGTTTATTGTATTTTTTAACTAAAGGATATGAAATGAAAATTTGCTGAAAACACCTTAAGGATGGATGTGCTTGCAACAAACATGCAGCTTTCTGCTTCACAAGATGATGGACTGGAGTCGTGCGGGTTACGCGTGGATTATTGTGAGGTTTTATCAACTGTTTGGACTCTCATTCTGACGGCACCCACTCACTGCAGAGGATCCATTGGTCAGCAAGTGATGTAATGCTACATTTCTCCAAAAATAACTCATCTACATCTTGGATGGCCCTAGGGTGAGTAAATTTGAGCAATTTTTAATTTTTAAGTGAACTATTGAACAGAAGGGACACAAAATGAGCATCATTTCAATGACAATAATGCTTACAGTTACAAATTAGAGTGCAGTGTATCTCAGTTCTCTTGGGCACATTTTACCATGTTCTGCAGAATTCCAAAAAAAAAGTCTTCTGATTCCACCTGGATCTATCACTTAGGAGGCAGGATTGCTTTTGTGATAGTGCTGTGGAATACAGTAGAGGCCAGGGCTGCAAGACTGGAAAACACTGTTGAACACAGGAGATTAGCAGGAACATTCCCCTGTACACAAATGCAGACATGACAGATGCTTTTGTTGTGCACCTGACGCGGGGAGGGGTGTTCTGCAGGGCTGCTGCCTCTCCCAACGACACACAACTACAACTGAACATCCCTGCCGCTAAATAATCTGACACACTTCCCCTCTCCCTGCAGTCTATTGCCGTTTCAGCACTGTTAGAAATCATGTCGCCTCTCTCCCTCTCGTACCCGCTCCCTTCCCCTCTCTCCACGAGCAGATGGATGAAAAGCGGCAGTATCACGGCTTCTTTTAGTTAAGCTGCAGAAACAGCATGAGATTAATAAATTCAATATGAATAGAGAGTTAATGAAAGGAGCCTCTGCCCCTCCCTTTCAGCTGTGTTTTCTGCCGTCTGAGGAGCCTGTAAGTAGCACCATTGAAAAGCAGGAGTCAGCAGAAACAGCCCCTGGATCGCAGACAGACTTTGACCTCTGCAGATTCCTCTGTGGCAGCTCACTCTGTCATTCCTCTGCAGTTCCTATACCAATAAACACATCAACACTTACGTCTGACACAATATGGGCACAAAAACACATTTTTGTAGTCAAAGGACAAACAGTTGCCTTCATGAATTCACTGTAAAGTTAGTATTCATTGTATTATAATGAATGTTTCCCCAAGCTCTCTCACTAAGGTTTTCTATAGGGCAGGGGTTTTCAAACCTTTTGCAACCACAGAATTTTTTCAAAGCATTAAACCCAAACTTTTGAATGACAGTGTAAAAACTGACAAACATATGTAATGTGTGAAATGCTTATTTTAAGAAAGTTGTCACCTTTTACACAAAAGGCAAGACATACTCCTCTGAGCTCCACCAGCAGATGTTCAGGTAAGGGACAGAGCCCGTAAGATTAAAATCCTTTTGACATTCAGTCAAATCTGCAGAGCACATGACAGATATAACATAAAGTAAAAGCACTGAAAGATGTCAAATAAAAAAGATTAAAATAGCACAACTTCAAATTTAGAATATTTTTTGACATTTATGACAAGTGTCTCTCGAGGGACTTGGGAACAGATACGCATCAAGCATTCTGTGGAATCCAGAAATAACACCCGTGAGCATCACCTCAGCAAGCCTGCAGAAGTCCAAACATGCTGAGACGTCCACAACCAACAAGACACTGAGAAATCAGCCACCCACACAATCTGGCCCTGCTTTCCCTTCGCTCGTCTCAAAGGACAGAATCAATGACAAATGAAAACCACGGTCCGCTCTTAAATCAAAGCGTGCACACGCTGCAGTTTCCACCTTGTGTCTGGGTACAGGGGCTGCCAATTAGACATGAAGCAGTGGGTAGCCGTGTCCTTGCCAGGTTATCCTCAAGGACAGGCGTCAGAGGAGGAGGGGGATGCTGCCACAGAGGACATGGCCACAGGTTGGCCATCTGACCACAGTCGTACAGTATTTCAACATGAGATACATGCAGAATAATTATGTAGGCATTTACACAGCTAATACGATGGGAGCCCCCAACACCCAAAAAGAAATAGTAAAAATTAAAGATAAGTTCTCATTCTATATGGTGAAAAACTGTTATAGATTTAAAGGGACATTTCATGTAACCTGATAAAAAATGGTGTAGAAACAATTTTATTTTCAATCAGAAATAGATAGTAAATTTCACAATTAATTACAAAGAAACAGCAAAGAATACACTGAATTAAGCATGACATTTATAAGCAGAAAAAAATATTGTTTTATTTATTTAAAAAAATTACAATGTACAATTTTTGGAAGTGAAAAAAAAAAGAATCTTATAATTTACAGTGAAAACACGTACACGGTTACTAACGTAACCTCTGTTCTTTGAGATACGGGAACAAGTACTGCGGATGACTGAACCCTTTTCAATAATGCAGTATAACTGTACAGCCATTGGTTCGTGCAGTGAACTAAAAATGAACCAATGGCTGGACAGCGGAGCTGCACGAGCCTATGGCGACGAAGCCCGCCAGAGCCCACCAGAATGGGCGGGGCCATCTGGCTATATAAGCGGGCATTTCGCCATAGAATCTTCACGTTACTTCGACTGAAGCGATGACTGAGTTGTGCAGCTACATAGCATGGCCAGCAATGCAGTACTCGTTCCTGTATCTCAGGGAACCGAGGTTACGTTAGTAACCAAGTACGTTCCCTATCGATACCTCTCTCGTACTGTGTCTCGCTTAAGACGCTAAAGGGAACCAGTACAATCTCACCGTGCTATGCTAGAGGAACGACTAATACTTGAACTTGCCTTAAGCACCAGAAAGGGGCCCAGAGGGACCAAGTATTTTGCAAGAAAACCCTGGAGGAGGCAATAGGGCCAAACTCCTAGAGATCGGCCCAGCCTTGAGTAATCGTCCCAAGAAAATCTTTGTACAGCCTCGGAACTCAGCGAGGGCCAAGAGCGTACTGAAGGCGGCAAACGCCAGAAAACACTGGTTTTGTCATATGACAAGAGTTAGCCTGTTATGCAGAAAGGGCCCGGGCCTGTAAGGCCGGGACGTCCAGATTATAAAACCTGGTAAATCGCCTGAGCCTTCATCTTGGTGGCGCGTAAAGCCAGGTCGGTCGCACTGCGCAGCTCCTTGAACGCTGTGAGGTCCGGGCTGGACTTGTCCATGCAGCGGAGGAGTTTGGCCTGAAAGACCTGGAGGACCGCCATGGAGTGAAGTGCCGAGGCCGCTTGTCCAGCTGACGAATAGGCTCATCCAGCGAGAGCTGAAGTCGCACACGGCTTGGATGGGTGGGTGGTCTTCGCCTTCCAACCAATGGCCGTGGGCGGACAGAGATGAGTCCCACAGACTCATCCAAGGGAGGCAGTCTGTCGTACCCTTTTTCTTCGGCGCCATCGACCGATATGAGGGCGAACGAAGAAGAGGCACGTGGGCAGGCCAAGTAGTGGGCGCGCCAACATCTGGTGATCTCGTCATGGACCTCTGGGAAGAATGGTGAAGCCCGTTGACAGCGCCCCAGCAAGAACCATTCATCCAGGTGGCTACGGGTGGGTTCCTCAGGAGGAGACCACTCCAAACCCAGCTCCTCCAGAGCTTTAGACAGGACGTGGAACAGTTCGGCGTCCATGCCTTTGCTGGCTGCGCTGGGCTGTGCAGACGTCAAGGGGGCGGGGTTAAGAGATGAGCCTGACAGCTCCTCCGCATCTGAAGCCACCAGAGACATGCTGTGATCTATGTCGTCGCATTCGCTCCCACCAAACGAGACTAGATCGCTCGCAGCCGCAGAGGGACGCTGGTCCAGGTGAGCGAAGAGGACGGGAGAAACCTCTCTATGAGGAGAGAGTGAGGCATGCGGGGGCTCAGCCGGCATGGGCTCACTTGTCTCCGAGCACTGAGTTCCTCTGCCCTGCTGCTTTTTCCACACAGGCTCCTGGGAGGAAGGAAGCAGGAGGGCACAAGGGGCGGAGTCACTTTCTGAAAAGAAAGCTAACTGCGAAGGCAGAGAGGCGAGACTCATATTGTCGCAATGAGGACATTCCGTCTCAGTGAGTGCAGTTTCAGCGTGGGCAGTGCCCAAGCATGAAACAAACTCGCCGTGTTTGTCAGTGTTTGTAAGCGACAATAACGGCACGGCATTTGCAACAATTCTGGAGAAAATTTGTTCTTAGAAATTTGCTCTGATAGAGAATCACCGGATGGTGGCAGGGGACCCGGAAGACCGCAGCTGCTACAGACGCTGAAGGCAGCTGGGAAGCGGCGATGTCAGCCGAGCAGAAAGGGGTCTTGATCTGCTGCGAGGCTTGTTCACGGCGAAGGCTTCAAGTCTTGTAGAGCGAAGATCTAGCAGTTGTCACTGAAGGAGAAGAAATCTGAGGATCCTATGGCGAAATGTCCGCTTATATAGCCAGATGGCCCTGCCCATTTCTGGCGGGCTTCCTCGCTATAGGCTCATGCAACTCCACTGCCGAGCCATTGGTTTGTTTTTATTTCCCTGCACGAACCAATGGCTGTGCAGTTACACTGCGTTATTGAAAAGGCTTCAGTCATCGGAGAAAAAGGAGTTTTCCCTCAGCGTCTTAAGCAAGATGCAGTATGACTGAAGTATCGATAGGGAACTTAAATTGACATTCCCAGATTTTTTTTTTTCATTGAAAATTATGTACATTAGGGTTTTCTGTTATCTCATGTTGTTAAATGAATGTTTATTAGATTATTTTAGCGTCGTGTGTTGGCAAGACTTGTATTTGTGTGTAATACTGGACACCTTTTATATAGACTATTATTATTTACCACAGCTTATAGAAAAGCTACTTTTGAAGTAAGCTACTTTTTTACCACCTGCAAAATAATAATAAAAAAATACTAAAAAAGAAAATACTTTTAAATCTTTCTTCAACAGTTTGTTTAATTTAATGTGTGTTAATTCAAGAAACTTGCTGTTTCTTTGTAATCGTTTGTAAAATTTACTAGCAATTTCTGAGTGAAAATTGTTTCTACATTTTTAAAAAAAAAATTCAGTGTGTTATAAGGTGGTTATCAGTATATCTCATAAAGCCAAAAACAGATTTTAGTAAATGGACATGTTAAAATTATTTATAAGTTAATTAAATATATTCCTTATTTTAAGTGTAATGTCAATCTGTAAAACTTAAAATGTTGCTACTGTATTTTTTACAGTAAAGTTCTGGCAATCACAGCTGCTGTTTTTACTGTAAATTTCACACTTATTTTTTATTCATTTATTTTTTCACACTGTGTACCACATTAAATTGCTGCAGAAACATGGTAGATTTCATGCAGAAGAGATTAAATTTGGAGTTTTTAACAGTATTTATGGAGTTGTAACTGGGGGAAGTGATGGCTTGTGTGTGACAGACTGACTCTTATCAGAATGTGGACACACACATAATCAGTGAAACACTTCTCATGCGGCTGGCCGCTGGAAAGAGTGAAACCGCAATAGCAAAAGGCACAATTTAACGGGTGTTAACACAAAGAGCTATAAAGTGCGACAAGTGTGCGATAAACACTGATGATAAATAGTAATATGCTCAGTGGAGGATATGGCAAGGATGTTCAATCTGACGCTGCGTGTGTGCACGTGTGTAAAATTGAAAACGGTCGGAATCAATATGGGTATTATAGCATTAGCCATGGAGAGATATACCATAAACTGTTATACATGCTCCCTGGCAAAGCAATTTACACACTTGCTCAGTGCTTATGAATAATGCATGCTCATATCAGTGCTGCAGCAGAGCCCTGTACTGTAAGCTGCTTTAATAATTGCATGAGTAAAGTCACCTTTGATACTAATTCAGTCTTACTTGATAGATATATGGAAGTGTGTGTCTGTCTTATCTGAGTTTATCTTTATCTAATATCTTTATGATATTAAATAATATTTTACTGTCTTACTCTAGTTATTTTACGGACTTTACCTGTTTACACAATAAAAGCGATAATCATACTCATTTTATTTATATTTACGTTATGTCTAAACAAGACAAACAAGAGAAAATCTAAAATGCCAATAATACTACTAATAATAATTTATCATTTATAATGGACATTACCTGCTTACATTAAAAATAACAATCATGATCAATATTTATATTTGCATTATAGTTTAACAAGACCAAAAAGAATTTATAATATTAATACTACTACTAATAATTTATTTATAATTAATATATATATATATATATATATATTATGAATTCAATATTTAGAATAATAACTATTATTTGTATTTTGTATTATTTGTATGCTTATTTTATATATAAACAATAAATAATCATAATCATTATTATAAATATATTTATGATTAACAAATAATGATAATAATAATAATAATATTTTTAATAATAATTATTACTAAATAATATTATCTCATATATATATATATATAATGTTATCAAAAATAATAACTATTATTTGTATTATTTGTTATAATATTAGAACAACAACAATAATATAACAACAACAATGGCAACAATTATTATTTTTAATAATATTAGTAGTAATAATAAAAACAGTAATAATAATAATGCTAATAACAAATAATTTTTAATTATTAATTCTATGTAATAATAATAATGAATGATTATTAATATTTAGAATATTAATAACTATTATTTGTATTGCTATTATTATTATTATTATTTATTATAATATTACAACAACAAAACAACAACAATTATTATTATTATTATCATTATTTTATTATTACTACTACTAGGATTAATATTAGTAGTAATAATAAAAACAGCAATAATGTTAATAAGTAATAATTTATAAATATTAATTATACAATACTATTACTACTACTACTACTACTACTACTACTACTACTACTAATAATAATAATAATAATGTTTAAACAGGTAAGCAAAAACTTTTCTCTTTCCAGCATTTCCTCTTTTTATTTTTGAGTTATTTATAAACAGTCTCTCATTTGCACCATCAGGATGTTTATCATGTTTTGATAGTTCCTTCAAATGCAGTTCCACACAAAACATACAACTCATAAACTCTGTGAAAGTTGTGAGTCTGAGAGCCCTCAAGCGAAAACATTGTGTAATCAGAGTGTGATTGAACCACCAACAGTCTGCAAGAGTTTTGAGGAACAGTTGAAGTGTTCAGTCTGCCTTTTGAACACGAGTCCACTCCCAGGATCTCCAGATCGTGTTCAAACCATTAATGTGGGTCTGGTGACTTCAGTCGCACAGACTGATTACATAAAAATACTTTGGAACAGCAGTCAACCCATTTTTCAGCTATGGGCAGCACAATCACACACAAGTTTCCTTGAATAGTCTAACCTCTAATAACCTCTAAGCAAATAGCTTTAATATGTCAGGGATAATGGTGAAACACATCATCTGTGGGCACAATTCATCTTCACAGCATTTTGTTTTCCTTCTAGTTGCTGGTGCACAGAGGTATATGTCTTTTGCACGGTGGATCTGCATTGCACAACTCATCTGTCATGAGAACCTGATTATTGTTTTTTTATTTTCTTTTTTTGTGGATAGGACATTGTTTCTTTAGCATTATACAATGAAATCATATATCATTATACATACAACTTAAGATTTCACAGCAATTTCTTACAATAAAAGTGTATTTTTCTTGTGAAATGAATTCAGGCTAGGTTATTTTCTGTGCCTAAAAATAAAATAAGTTATTTATTACTAAAATAAAATTACTACACTTTTAACAATCAAATATTAATATAATTGATAAATAATATCATAATAATAAATTATTTACAAAGCATATGTAATAATATAATTTTTTAAATATAATATATTTTTTTGTAAATAATATGTACAATATTGCATTCTAAAATCGTAAACAACTTTAATAATAATAATAATTATTATTATTATAGGAAGAAATCAGTGCAGGCTAGATCATTTTCTGTGGCTAAAAATGAAATAAAATGATTAAATTAATTTAAATTTTAAAAATTACAGCATTAGATAAAAGTGACATTATCACACTGTGAGAAATAAAGTCACAATTATCTATTAATGTTTTTATTTTGAGGAGGAAATGTGTGTTTCCCAATATGTCATTTATTAGCAATAAATTATATACAATGTAATAATAAAATTATTTTATAATAACAATACTAAATCAATACAACACTACTACTGCTACTATCTCCTAAATGACCTAAATATTGAAAGTTATTTATTATTGCAATAAAATTATTTATTTAATAATTTAAATGATTTATTCCATTTTATTTATAAGCCATAATAATAAAATTATTTTAACGAATTATTGTTAATCAATAATTATGGATTTCACAATATACAGCTGCTATTTTGCAATAAACTGTAGAAATAATACTATAAAATTTACTGTGAAAGTACGGCAAATTGTATTGTACTGCAAAGACCTGTCATTTCCCACACGCTTAACATGTCACAAAAGTCACTTCCTCCACATTCCTGATTCCGTGGTTGTGATCCTCTTTTCTCTTCCTGCTTTTCCTTTATAGCTACAGGAAGCCGGCTTAGTGCTGGGTGTCTGAGTGAGTTTGCCAGGTTTTCTATGGGAGAAATACATAATTAATGAAGAGTGTGCTATTTCTCTGAACACACAGGGAATCGCTCCTTTCAACTTTGTCTCAGACCCCCAGCGGGCAGCGTCTGCAGGGTTCTCATGACACACAAACACGACCCCCCGGTGCCCTCTCCCCCCCGTCTCACACTGAACAGACACAAAGGGAGCAACTCTCTCTCTGCCTCCTTTTCAGTATCTTCCATTCTTTCACCCTCTCCCTCCTTTTCTTTCTCTCACCCATATTTCTCCTCCTATGGAACCCTAAAGTCTTACTCTCTCCTGTGCGCAGTGGCGGCATGCTGAGGCTAAATTAATTTGGCGGCGCTGCTTTCTTTCTTTATTTTCTTTTGTTGCTTTTCAACTTTGCGATTAGTCCATAGCCCTGGTTTCATGCTAGACTTGGCAATTCTGTTTGGCAGACAGTGATCTTATCCTGCAGTCAAATATTGTAAGAACATGCTCCCGGTGGGAATCAGTGCCAGAAGACAGAGAGACAGAATGAGGAAAAACTCTCATAAGATTAAAAACACCACAGAAATACAGTCCTCTGATATCCAGACATCTATTATTAAAACCCTGAACAAACTAGCTTCTTCCTTCTAATCTGTGTCTTTAGCGCTGGAACAGACATTGTGTTGTACTACTGTGAAGATGAGTGCAAAAGAACTGCAACTAGTAGCTGGAATACACTATAAATTCATACTAAGTCTTTTATGGTGTGCACAATACATCCTCACCTCCGACAGTAAGAGTAAAAGCCCTTTGCAGGAGCTGAATCACTCCTAAAAGAACATAAAGGCATCTGAACTATACAGACAGTGAGATGACAAGAAACAAATGGGACGCGGTGCTGCACTTGTACGGCTCGTAAATAAGGCATACAGCAGGCTGACTATACTGTATGTGCTGAGATTGCTTCTGTCACTTACCTTTAGAAAAATGCAGGGCAAATGTGGGTTGATGGAGAAACCAGTGGATCTCTTCTTTAATGCTTAAGGCCACAGGGGAAATGTCAGTCTGAGGATGCTTTTAAAGTACAGTATAGGCCATAAAATACATCGTTCAATATAAATATGTTTCCTAAACGACTACCTAAATCTTAAAAAGTTATTTATTATTGATATACAATGTCATTTATTATTGATATAAAATGAGTTTTTAAACATTCAGTTCAAATATGAAATTATTAATATTAAATACTAAATTGTTACATAACACTTTATTTATAAAATGTACAGTATACAATAATAAAAAATACAATAATAATACACGTTATATATTAGTATGTTTATCACAAAAGTTTTATAACTAATGATAAAAAAAATTATTATTAATCTCCTAAACAGCTGCCTTAATTTTAAGTTATTTGTTATTTAAGTAAAATTGCTAAAATAAATAGAACATTTAAAAAAAAAATCTATTTAAATATTAAATTATTAAACATTCAAAATTAAAAAAGCTAATTTATTTATGAAACATAAAATAATAAATGTAAAAATTATATATTTAAAATTATTTAAAATTAAATTTTTTTTTTTAATTAATCTCCCAAATAACTGCCTCAATCTTAAAAGTTCCTTATTATTGAAATAAAATTACTAAAATAAATAGAACATTTTTAATCAATCAATTTAAAAATTAAATTAAATTATTAAATATTCAAAATGAAAAACAATTTTACTTATGAAACACAATAAATGTAAAAATTAAATATTATTTTTAAGAAATAATACCTATTGTATTTTTATTATTATTGTTTTGTGAAAAAAATCTTAAATTACATTTTACTTTATAATACTTAATACTACTACTATACTAATAGTAATACAAGTATTATACATTTTATTTTTAGCAATTAGTTTTACTACTACTATCTCCTAAATGACTGCCTAAATGATCAAAATGATTTGTTATTGAAATAACATTACTACATTTTTTACCAATCAGGATAAATATTAAATTAAATATTTAAAAAATAAAATAATCCTAAATTACATTATTATTATTATTATTATTGGAAGAACTGATGGAGAGGAAGAGTACAGGCCTGGGTACATATCAGGTTCTGCAGAAACACAGCATCCATTATTTAGATATTTTTCTGCACATAATAAATTTCACATTGGCATATCATAGTCACTGGGGTGTGTTGAGTATCACTCCACAAGTAAAAGCAGGTTTACCAGCCACTCAAGTTTGGTGAGATCATTTTCCATTACAGTCCTGTCCTGCTCAAGGAGTAAAACATGTAATATTTAATGACTGTCAAGATACCACAACATAAAGCATTATCATCCATGGGAATGTTTGACGCAGCTGTTAAAATAAACCTCCGCTGGAATATCGATCGATGTAAATCACTGTTGGGTCTAAGCAGCTCTCTAAAGATCTCTTCCGCAATTACTCATATAAAACCTTGCCTTCTGTTCTGGTTCATCCCGAGCAAATGTTTTAAAGGAGTGCGTGACATCTCATGGAACAAATATTAGCGTAGCCAAATGAGGTTGTTTTTTAGGTTCACCAGCCATCTGCTCAGTATGTTACACATAAAAGGTGTCAAAGACGCTTTATGAATCATTCTCATGATTAAGAACTGCTAGCTTGACTGTAACTTGTACACGTAGAATTCTTAGAATTGTTGTGGCCTTGCAAATCATTGGCAACATTCTAGGGATTCTATTTATGTAATGTGTCCTCGATCTAATTCTCTGTCAGCGTTAGCTGCCGCCGGCCTGCCTGACTCTTTTTCTCTGTGTGCTGTGTTTGAGGACATGTTTCCCTAATGCTGCCTGACCACTCGCAGCCTGAGAGTCTGGCACAGGAATGATTACCTGTCTGTATGATCAATTACCTGATTACTCTCTGGATACACACTCGTGGCATGTCTCTGGAGTCATGCTCGCACACGCACACTCAACACACACACACACACACACACTGAACGCCAGGGCACTTTCTGACAGAAATGGGTTGTGAAAAGAGAGGAGAAAGTAAGAGTTTGTTTGTTTGTGTGTGTGTGTGCGTGTGTGTGTGTGTGTGTGTGTGTGTGTGTGAGAGAGAGAGAGCTCAAGGAGTTGGCTCTTAGTGTTGTGGCTTGTGGCAGGAAACACTCTTTTGTTTCTTGCTTCAAAATAAGTCTCTCTCCTCATCATGATTGTGCTCATACACAAACTCAATGGTAGCGATATAAGAACATTTAATACTACAGACCACAATAAATTGTTGCCAGTTATTTTCCCTACGTTGATGTATTTCCTATTGAAACCATTTTTTTTTTTGTTTCATTAGGAAGTACATCAACATAGGAAATTACAGCAACAGCAACAACAGCAATCACCTAAAAATAATAACAATGATAATTATAACATCATCATCATCACCATTATCACCATCACCAATAATAATAATAATAATAATATTTGTGGCCTTTTTGGTCTGAGGAAGATTGTAAATTTTAAGTTACAGATTATTAAAATTAATAAAAAATAAATAAAATAAAATAACAGTAAATTATTAAATCATTACAATGTAAAAATAATCATTTTATAAATCCTTAAATAATAAAATAAAACAATAACCTATATAATAATAATAATATTTTACAACAAGCGTATTTTATATTAATATTATTCAGGTTATTTTTTCAATGTGTAACAGTTATAATTGAATAATTTTTCATTAATATGTGGTAAATATCAGTATATCATGAATAAAAAATGTTTTACATCGGTTTTTAGTCAGACATTTAAGCTGGAAAACAATGTTGAATTATTTCATTGTAAACTATTAAATTAAGTGACAATTAAGCAAACTGCAGAAATATCAGTGTCTGATGGCACCTGTAAAACTTGTGCTGATTTGTAGCCAGTGACATTTGTGACCTTGGACCACAAAACCAGTCTCAAGTCGCTGGGGTAGAAATGGCCAAAAATACATTGTACGGGTCAAAATTATTGATTTTTCTTTTATGCCACAAATCATTAGGACATTAAGTAAAGATCATGTTCCATGAAGATATTTTGTAAATTTCCCACTGTAAATATATCAAAACTTCATTTTTGATTAGTAATATGCATTGCTAAGAACTTCATTTGGACAACTTTAAAGGCGATTTTCTCAATATTTTGATTTTTTTTTGCACCCTCAGATTCTAGATTTTCAAATAGTTGTATCTCGGCCAAATATTGTCCTATCCTAACAAACCATACATCAATGGAAGATGATGTATAAATCTCAATTTCGAAAAATTGACCCTTATGACTGGTTTTGTGGTTCAGGGTCACATTTGTGGAGTGATACCAAGAACTGTTTGTTGTATCAACCTCAGTTTGACCTTCTTGTATCATTTCTCAGATACACACACACACACACACACACACACACACACAGGTGCATGCACATCAACAGACCCCTTGAATAGCTGCATGACAGTTCACAGCAGCTGAAAGTAGGTTTACAGTTACAGAGGAACACACTAACCCTCCTGAACCCTCACACACACCAGCCCATCAAATCCCTTACAAGAGAAACACATTAGACTCTCCTAAATCACACACACACACACACACACACACATACTGACCCCGCAAACCCATATGACTACAGCTACAGTCTGATTACACAAGCTACTGGCCGGAGGGAATCATGGGTAAAGATGGAGAGATTACACAACAGAGACAGCTGTCAACTCATACATTTACCTATTACATACACTCTCATCAGATCTACAGGTGGAATTATCCTTTTTGTCTAGAAAAAATATTTCCAGATTGAGTTTATGTATTAGCTTATTTATGTGCTAAATTGTTGCCAGGTGTTTTTCTGAAGATGAACTATTTCCTATTGTTTTTTTTACTTGTGGTTTCAAGAATTTTTTTTATTTTTTTTATTTGAGGCATCTACATAGGAAAATATTTTATATTTATTCTATATGTAGTAGTAAATAGTTGACGTATTTCCTATTGAATTTTTTACGTGCTGTTTGCAATACATCAACATAGGAAATTAATCTAATAAATCTAAAATTCAAAAATAATATATATAATATTAATAATAATTATTATATAATAATACATACATTCAAGCATACACATCAAATCTAAAGAAAGAAATATTTCACACTAGAAAATCTGTTTATTAAGCCTTCATTATAAACGAGTTTATGCATAAAACAGGTTGACTGTGAAAAGCGACTTATTTTAAGATCTATGGAAAGCACTTTGACCAGAACGGTAAAGGATACTGTGGAGGAAATTGCTCACTTCAGGAGAGGAAAGATGTATTTTTACAGGGAAGAAAGAGAACTGGTCCTAGTACTTTTTCTAAGCCAGTCTTGTAGAGCAATCACACCTATTAGACTGAAGGAGACGGGGCTGACTGCTCACACACACACACACACACACACACACACACACTCACGCTGTAGACCGTAAGTGTTCTGAAATGAGAAGTCTTCACGATGATATGGTTTAAATGAGATTATCTTCCCCACATAGCCACTGCGCAAAGCCAGACTGAGGGAGAGCAGCTCTTTATGACAGCGAAGGCTTGATCAGGGGGGTTCTGGATTTCCATCCATGCTGATCGAGCCAAAGCAGATTCTTTTACATTCATAAGATTCATAAGCGTTATGCTTCCAAAGACCTCATCTGCATTATCAGCAGGTGCTATAAAATGAAGGAAGACAGCAATGTTGTCATCAGTATGTTTGAATTATTCATGTGCAATTAAGCGGTGGCAAATATCATATCACAATGAGTTATTGCTCATTAAAGTGTGAGATAAAATGCTTAAAATAAATAAATAAATAACCATAGTGAGTCGTTTATCGTCTGACGTATAAGGCAGTTTGTCAACTATGAAGTTGAGCTTTTACATTAAGGTATGAAGACGCTCTAGGTCGACCCTTGACTCAAACGCACTGTGATTTGTGACTTATAAAAGAGACATTACATGCATGACGTCTTCCATAGTAATGCAAATCCCCTGCTACACTGTTGATCCCTTGTTACGCAGTATTCCCTGTTATACATACTGCAATTACACTGTTTTTTTATTACCATAGGCCTGTTCATTCACACATATTTTAATTAAGTTCATTTAGCCTGTTTAGAGGGAGAAAGCAGAGTTCAGTACGTTTACTGATATTGCGTTTCCATATTTATGGCAATTCTCAATTCCATCCTAAATGGATTCTGCTGATCTTGCAACTTTTTATGCAGTAGAGTTAAAAAAACAAAAACAAAACAACAACATATTTTTGCTGCAAGAACTATTAGAAATTTTAGATAGCTTATTATCTAACATACTAGATTTAAATGTCATTTTTAAATTAAATTAAATAAAAAGAAAAGAAAAACAATTTTGATTATATATATATATATATATAGAACTGATATTCACTTCACTGTGGTAAAGAGACACTGTAAAAATTATAGTACATAATTTTATATTATATAATATTTTATATACTATAATTTATTTGTTTGTTTATTTATTTGTCTTTTAATGTTCATAATTGTTAATGGGATACTTTAGCCAAAAATGAAGATTTTGTCATCATTTACTCACCCTCAGGTTGTTCCAGACCTCTATGAGTTTGATTCTTCTGTTGAGTACAAAAGAAGATATTTGAAGAATGTTGGTAGCCATTGACGTCCATAGGGTTTTATTCCATATGGAAGTCAATGGCTACCATCAACTGTTTGATTACCAGCATTCTTCAAAATATCTACTTTTGTACTCAACATAAGAAAGAAACTCATACAGGTTTGGAATAACTTGAGGATGAGTAAGTGATGGCAGAATTTTCATTTTTGGCTGAACATTCCCTTTAATAATTCTTTATTATTTTTTTTAACAATATTAAATTTATTATAATATATTGAATAATACTTTTTAATAAATTTATTTTACATTTATTTATTTTATTTATTATTATATTTAAATTGAAATCACACAAATGAGGGTTTAGTAACAGGATTGCACAAACTGCAAATGTCATAAAAGATGAATATAAAATAAAACAAAATAGCTCATATAAAATTTCGTTTGACTTCCTGAGGTTGACAGTCATCATTTTCTGAAGGTTAAGTATCTCCTGAAAAATGGTTTTCATATTTTCCAAGTGTTTCAGGCCCTGTGTTGGTACCCTATTCATGGAAAGTGCCTATTAGTCTAACATCTGACTGCTAATTCCAGACATGAGAATGTTCATATTTCGTGTTGGAATGCAGCAGGCAAGCAGCAGCTGTGACATGCTGCTCGCTTCCTTTTTATCAAAGAATCCTTCTGGAGGGAAGTCAGTCAATAGTGGGCAATAGGAGTCGACCTTGTGCAGTCAGCCCAGCATGTGTGATATATGCTAATGTATGTACATTTAAAGTACAGGAAGCTGACATTAATTAAGGCATAATGATGTGCACATAAAGGTGCTTTGCTGTATACTGTGTATCTCTGAGAGATGTGTTGATGACCCAATGTAAAATAATTGAAAGTGTAGGCTTAATAACTGCAGTGTAAAGGTGGAGCCATTGATCAAGCACTCGAGAGTAATGGAAGTGTAAGAGAAACTCCCTGAGGACATCTGTCCACATATCACCAGGACATACAGTCTGTGCTTCCTGTACACCGCAAACAAATGGTCTTCTTTATAAAAAACACGCCAATGTACATATGCATGCTGTAACGGGGCGAACGAGACGTGAGGCAAGTGGATCCAAGTGCAAGTTTTATTTATAAACATAGTCAAATCACAGGCAGGGTCAAACAACAGCAAACGGATATGGCATGGGCAAGACACAGAGTAATCCTAGGGCAAGCGTGGGTCGACGATCGGCGAACAATATCCAACAGGGCAAGGCAGAGAGATAATCCAGGTACACGAGCAGTAGTCCAAGAGAGGTGCAAACAGAGTCCGAATGGGAAGACGGGCAAGAATCAAAACACTAGAAAACACACAAGGCAAGGCAAGACTATGACAACTAAGTGGGTTCCATATCGCAGCTAAAACTAGGAGAGTTATAAATGCAGAACAATACTGGAACTAAACAGAAAACACAGAATGGCTCGGTAAGACAGCTAACACTTGGGAGAACAATACTCGGCAGTGAGTGAGAGAAAGTCCAAGGCTTATAAAGAGTGTGTGATAGCGTGAAAGTTCTCAGGTGTGTGATTGTGTGATAGTTCCCAGGTGTGAGCGTGTGACTGAGACAGCTGTGTGTACTTAGTGCAATGAATGATGGGAAATGCAGTCCGTGGGTGATATGTAACTGTCTGTGTGGTGTGAGAGTCAATATGATGGAAGAGCGACCTCTGATGGTGAGTGGGCGGAAGATCACGAACCGGATTCGTGACACATGCATCTATCTATCTATCTATCTATCTATCTATCTATCTATCTATCACTATCAACCTACTCATCTCTCTCTCTCTATCTGTCTATCACCATCAACCTACTCACCCCCCCTCTCTATCTATCTCTCTGTCTCTCTATCTATCTGCACTTTATTCTTTCTACAAATTACACACAAGTTGCACAAGATCTATCCATTTGCATTCATTCTTTTGCTCTTTCCTTTGCTCTTTCTTTCCTTGTCAGTTTTTTTGTCTGAATCATCAAACTACTCAACTATCAATCTATCCATCCATCTGTCCATTCATTCATCTATCCTATATCTACAGCCATCAGCCTGCTCATCCATCCATCCATCCATCCATCTGCACTTTATACTTTCTACAAATTACACTACACAAAATAATCATTTATGTACAACAGTCATTATTATATTGCTGTTTTGTAAGACAGAAGTGGATATCAGCTAAACATAACAACTGCAAGAGATCTGTCAATCAAATATGGAGTTGACTGAGATGTATGTATGATATGGCAGAGATGTGGCATTTATGTAAACATGTTTTCATGCTGCTAAAAGCCATTTAGTGACCTCACTGAAGGGCAGATGCACATAATCTCCATTTCAGATGAGAGAAAATAATAAATGTGAAAAGAGGGGTTGTCAGTGGGGGTCTGGCAAAATGTAACCACACACACACACACACACACACACACCTGAGGGCAGGTGATCATCTTCCTCTCCATGAAGCACCACATCCATGAGAGATCAGGTTGTCATGGTAACTGACCTACAAGCTGATTAAGGGAGCTCTGATAGAGAGAGTGTGAGTGTACGGTGGTGAAAATGAGACATTACACTCAGACAAAGAACGACATCAAACACGTCTTCTGCTTTTTTAAATGGCTGAAAATTGCAGCTGAATTTCAATCACAGATCATCAGTTCACACCTTGAAAGGCTAACCAGCAAACCTGATGAGATATTTAAAGGAAGGAAAATCATATTCAGCATGTAACTCAAGGTTATAGTCACTTCAGCTGGACTGATCTTATTTATTTTTTTTGCCTGTGCCTCTCAGCTGAACAGGTGATGCAACAATTGTTAGTTCGTGTCTAGCTTATATCAATGAATTTTAAAAAAATATGCTTATGGCCCAATGTATTTTGTCTTTACAGCCTGAAGAAATACACATTTTAAACATAAAAATGTAAATAAAACATTATAGTGTAAAAAGCTTAAAAACCAAATTGTTTGAACAGAAAAATACATAACTCTCAAAAAGAAAAATGAGGCTGAAACCTCAAAATATATATACATTATGTAACCTCTCTGAATTTATCACTGGACTTTTCTCTCATTAACAATATAGAAATTTCCTCAGTCAGGCCTTTGTTCAAATCACTACTTGCTATGAAGCGCCATCTGCTGTTAGAAAAAGGACCATACTCGCTCAAAGGAGTTTGTTTGGAAACTGAAATGCAGTACATTAAAAGACAAATAATCATTTATGAGCTCATTTTATATTTTTATTGAAATAAGACAGGAAGGAGAGACAGAGATATAAAAAATGAGAGAGAGGGAGTTTGTCTGTCACTCCTCACTATATCCACACCCTACTCTTGATATGTCCATTCATATATGACAGGTAGCAATTTATCTGTCAAGTTAAGCTCTATAAGCTACACTTACTGTATTCACTCGGACAACAACTTCCAGCCTCCGCATTGAGTAACATGTTAAGGAGAGGGGGTGACCTCATTAACCTTGTTTTAGGCTTGACTCCTTGATGAGCTGTGCAGAGAGAGAGAGAGAGAGAGAGAGAGAGATTATTTGAAGCCTGATAACAAGCTATACTCATTACAGAATTTCTGCAGGTTTTATGAAGGTAAATTTAAGATTTAAGACCTTAAGACCAAGTAAAAAATAAAAATTTAAGGGAATACAATACGTCAATATATGTAAATGTCTAGGGAGCATTTATTTTAGAAACACCTCAGAGTTGGAAAATACAATCTCCATTACTTTTTAATTCATTATTTGAAAAAAAAAAAATAGCTTAAGGTTTGAATATCTCTCAAATACACAGAATGACAATAACTTTACTGTATCTTCTGATCGCACTGCAAAAAAAGTGATAATCTTCCTTAGTATTTTTGTCTTGTTTTCCAGTGAAAATGTCTAATGATTCTTAAATCAAGACACATTTACTTATCAAAATGACATAAGATAAAAGGTCTTGTTTTCTGTGAAATTAATCAAAATGAAGTGAGTTTATAATTATAATAAGAGCACATATATTCCAATGGGCTCAGAAAAATCAACTTAATTTAAAGGGAAAGCTAATTTTCCGCACTGACAGATATTTGTGGTTGTTATAGGCATAAAGTCACTTAATTCATTTTGTTCAGTGTCTCAGAAAACAATACTTATTTTCCTTATTTCGCATCTCAAGTAAATGTATCTTTATTTAAGGACGTTTACTGTAGATATTTGTATTTTCAAACAAAAATACTGTGGAAGATATTTATATTTTGCAATGCATGCAACATTTAATGCAATGACTTTATCTGCTCTGATTGTAAGGCCTTAAAATGTGGGAGGTAGAAAGCCATGTGTTTATAGGAATCATAATTTCAGTTCAGTAGATCTTACTGTTTATTTCAGTGCAATATATCACAGAGAAATACTTACCTTAAAAGACCTGTTGGTATCTCTAGTGCTGGAAAATATCTGATAATTCAATAAGCAGCCCCTGAAAAACAAGGCACATTCCCAGCTCACATTATCATCTTGTAAATGTACAACAAGGTACTTAAATTCATTCCTCCACAAATTAAGCTGCATTATCCTAAAGTATCATTTAACATGCTCGGTTACGCAGAATGACCCATACATTTAGATTAGTATGAGGCTGTTATGGGTTTTTCAATTACATGATTATATCCATGACACAGTGTCTGTGTAAGTACAGTCTAGGGTAGATGGTGATTAGACAACTGATCACTAACCTATGTGTGTAGATGTGAATGTCATTACTAATGAGATATAATTACTTAAAAAAAAAATTATTAAAATTTTGCTTTTGCTTGACATGTTGTCTTTTTGTAAAATCAGATATGAAGATTGCTACATGAATTAAAATGTTTAACATTGTAATACACAGTGGGTTCAATTATCAGCATGAACAGAAGAATTAGCCCAAATTTCTAGACCGTGTGTGTTTCTTTTTTTTTAAAAATCCTCCTTTCTGGGTATAAATTTGATTTACAGTCTCAGATATTCAATATATTCTCTGACTTTTGGACCCCACTGTATAGCTTCATGGAAATAAAATGCAGGGAAAATTGATATCCAATTCTCCTGTAACACAAAGGTCATGTCAAGAGGTCAGATCAAACATTTAAAGGGATATTCTTCTAGTCAAGCTCAATCCACAGCATTTGTGTAATTGCATTATGTTTAATAATTGCAAAAAAATTCAAATAAAATAAATAAATAAATAAATTCCACAATTAACTCATGAAGAATAATACTTGTTATTGAACCCATTTAACCACTGTGAAATTAATACTTTAATTTAATTCAGGCTTATTTACAAATTTATTTTTGTAAGTACAGTACTTACAAAAATAGTAACTATCACAAAGACCTACTCTGAGCAACAGCAAAGTGACTTGTCAGACAACCTGAAAAAGAGTGAGAAAGATGATAGCCCATAAGCATGCTGTGTTACCATCACATGTTCAAATTCAGAGCAGACAGACAGACAGACACCATGCTGTGGTGTTGACATGAGTGGACCTGTTCAGATTGGCTGGACTTTGATTTTCTAATGTAGACATAGCTTATCTATAGGCAACTGAGGAAAAGGATATAGCCTATTATGATTCAAAAGTTAAAGCAGAGGGACTCAGCCAGTTCAGCCAAAGAATCCAGCTGGTGTTTCTATAGTGGAAAAAAGAAACAGATAACAATCAATAGAATGAGGGCACCTTGAAACATTATCAACCAACCAGAACATTAACAACAAACCTGAATGCAGGTGAGTTAAAGGGTTTCTTGCACCAACATCAAAGAGCTTCTCAGCGTCCATTCACTTTCATTATAAAGAAAAAAGATGCAAAGGAATGGTGATTGAGACGTTATGTCATTGTGCTTAACATCTCATTTTGTTTTCCAAAGAAATAAAGTAAGTAATACGGGTTCGGAACAACATTGAGAGTGTGTAAATAAATTTGTTTATCGCCTAAATTGGGCTTTTATTTTGAAGCAAATGACAGCCTTATTGAGGACTTTTACTTTGCTTTCCAGCAGAGCCACTGGACTGGTTCCTTTAGTAGGTCAGGCTAGATGGCTCCCGGAAACATTGTCAAGCTGAAACCAAACTCCTTTAGCCGATGAGCTGTTTTGATTATAATCTCTTTTAGTAATTGTGTTTTGATCGTTCAAACACCACCATAGCCTGCAGAATGGAGATCGGTGCTTTATCATGAAACTCCGCGCGCACTATGACAGGTATTTATTTATTTATTAAGACCTTTACTCTAAGTCCAATTTTATAGCTTTCATAAAAACATCAAGAACTTAGATATAAACCGTTAGAGATGCTATATTATCCTTGATTTAATGACAGTTAAGGCTAGCGAATATGTTCTGTCTAACACCGAAGTTTAGGTCAGTTCATATATATGTTACATTATGCACTAGGACAATCATGTAAACAGATGTGTAACTAAAGATTAACATACAAGCAATACCGCTGTTTCGGACGGGAGGATTTCCGCAAGGATTTCCATTTTGGGTGGGCCATAAAAAGCTGGGGGTGGCTACAATTTTACAGTGGAGTAGTTGTTATGATAAGATAGAATACGATAATTTTTGCGATATAAAACAAACGTTAGCGCAAGAATAACGTAGCTAAACTTGATTGGTCAAAACGTAAATTATATATATATATATATATATATACTTTTGAGCTCGGAATCATGTGTAAGTAAAAATTTTTGTAACAAGTAGCAACTGGTTTTGAATATAATAGGCTCGAGGCAGGTGTTCATATTCACAACAGCTTGAATATTATGGTAACATTTTATAAAACAGTTCTATTCAGAAGTAAGTTAATTAAAGTAAGTAACTTATGTTTAAGACAAAACGTAAAAAAATTCTAGTTTGTATATTTCTTGGTTGCGAACACCAACGCATCGCGCTGATTGGACAAAATCCCTTTAAGGGTATTCTATAGGATCACTGGAGCAGATCAATTTCCCGTCACACCCATAAGGTCCCCATTTTTACAGTTCCACTCCGGGTTTTTTTTTATTTCACACTATCCACTTGCTAGCAGCGAGAGAAACCCCCTCCGAGCGACCATGAATCTTGAAAAATGTATTTCTTAGTACATTATAATAAAGCACACTTACATGGAGTTTGTCTGTCTATTGTCTATCTTCTGATGCACTGATCTGGTTTATTTTTCAACAGAGGAACATATAGCGAGTCCAGAAGAGCGTTTAAACTGAGGGATTCACCTGATCCGATGCAAACCGATCCGAGCCCGCAGGGAGAGAACGGGCTGTCATTAACCCTGCAGCCGGAGCTGCTCGCCCGAATGCCCGGCGCTGGAAGTGCCAGCAGGCCGGAAACAGACGAGGAGGTCCGGGTTTCTATCGGCAGCGGACGCGGCGCGACGTCGCGGAGGCTGAGAGCAGCGAGTCACAGCCACGGCCACGGCCACACACACAGCCATGAGCACGAGTCAGACAGCAGCGAGTCTGACCTGGAATCCGGAGAATCCAGCAGCTCGTTATCGGAGCTGCGCTACCTCCTGCGCTGGCTCAAGAAGAGTCTTCCCTTCATAGTTATTCTCTGTGCGAAACTAGTCATCCAGCATGCCCTGGGTACGTGTTATAGTGAGAACAGCTGTTTATGCAGCGGTTATTTTGTGTAAAGGTCATGACCCCTGTCACACGTCTGTGTTGTTGTTTTTCTGTAGGTCTGGCTGTTGCAGTTGGTCTGTTTACCACCTTTATGTATGTCAACAAAAGCATTCAAACGCAAGTCTTTCTCCACGTAAGTCTACCATATTATTTGATATTTAACAGGGGAGTTCAGAGCTTGTAACTCCTCTAGTATGGTTATAGGTTAATCTGTTGTGGTGATCTGTGAACTTTGACCATTGTGCCCTTGAGCAAATTTGCTTCATGTGCAAAACTTTATTCTCCTCAAGGAATTACCATTAAATAGATCAAAAGTGACAGTAAATATATTTGTAATGTTTCAGAATATTTCTATTTTAATAAATGCTGTTCTTTTGAACTTTCTGCTCCCCAAAGAATCCTGAAAAAATGTAACTTAATACAATTTCCACAAAAAAATATTAAGCAGCACAGCTGTTTTCAACATTGATGATGACAATAATAATAAGAAATGTTTCCTGAACACCAAATCAGCATATTAGAATGATTTCTGAAGACTCATGTGACACTGAAGACTGAAGTAATGGCTCCTGAAAATTCAGCTTTGACATCAGAGGATTAAATGTTCAAATAATTTACAACATTAATATATTTTAAGTATCTTAAAATAGTATCTTTTTATGTATTTTTGATCAAATAAATACAGCATTGGTAAGTGTAAGAGACTTATCTTACTAACCCCAAACTTTTGATGGTTGAGTTTGTGTATGTATGTATATATAACTAAATAATCTGATGGCTCCTTTGTTTTTTCTCCTGTATAAAGGACCGAAGGACAAAGTTGCATTGTGTCTGGCTCTTGCTGTTCCTCACATCCTCCAGTCTCCTCGTGTTCTACACTTTTTACACTCAGTCACTTTACCGCTGGTAAGTGCTTTACATTGTATCACCAAACCTCACTTCACCACAAACTGTTGTATGTTTAGTGTAATATATCAACTAAATGACAAATACGTACCATGTAGATCTAATCGTCTCTCTTTTTTTTTTCTTTCATCCCTCAGCCTCATTTTTGCCAATGCTACAATAGATTCTCAGAACTTCTGGGAGGTTTTATGGAGTGTCGGTGTGACTAACTTCATTTTGAAGTTTTTCTTCATGGGGCTCAAGTGTCTTATTCTCCTCATCCCCTCCCCGCTCATGACATACCGGCGAAGGGTGAGCATGATTTGTAACATTATTTATTTTGCTGCTCTGAATCAAAATGAATGTTAGCTTCACCGTATTCATCCTGCTTTCCATAGGGTCAGTGGTACATGCTCATAGAGGAGGTGGGTCAGTTGTATCAGGTGATCGCTCCTGTCCCGCTTTGGTTCCGCTATCTGGTCAGCTACGATGAGATGGAAACCTCAGTGGGTCTGACTCTGGGAATCCTGCTAGCCTTGCTCTACCTCATAATGAAGGTGGACACAATCATTACAATGAACTGCTGTTTGAAACCAATACATTATTAGGAAACATCCCAATAATCTGATCTTATGTTTCTTATTTTTAGCTTTTGGCCTTGTATGGACTGTCAGGACCATTGCAAAAACAATTACGGACTTTTTTCAGTCCTGAGGTACAAAAGATCGCTTTTTACCTGTCCTGTGCTCCTCTCCTTATTCTGAAACGTTTGTTGGGTAATCTGTAATACAAATAGTGAAATTATAGACAAATGTCTTGTTTTCTGTATGTGCTGTTTAATGTTGTTTTTACCTGTCTGTAAAGGTGAACGGAGCTCCAGCGAGTCCTACTCAGGTTCGAGAGGCAGGTGACATTTGTCCGATCTGTCAGGCTGATTTTAAGCAGCCTCGGGTCCTCGTGTGTCAGGTGAGAATGTGGTCTTTGAGTTTGACCTCCGATGTCAACCCACTTAACCTCCACTTTCCCAGACTAAACCATAAAGCTTCTTGAACGCAGTATTTATTACAAAGCTAATCACAACCCACATGAAAAAGACATTTTAAATTAGCTCATGTAAAAAGTTTTGTAAAAACATCAGTATTTCATATACGAGTTCCTTGCATTTTTGTCAGTTTTTGCCTTTAAAGTGATTTTTCCAGCAACTCTATAGCAACATAATTATATATTTTAAGTAGAAATAAAATGATACTTTTTAGTAACTGTTTGATTAATATATTATTCTTATATTTTGTTATTCTACATCTCCCTCTTCTTGATATATACAACAAAATATATATGAAATCATTTAGCCAGCAATCTTTTTTTTTAATATTTAAAAATGACGACTTCAAAACTACACGATTTTACAAGATGATCATAATCATATTTACATTATTTTTCTCTAAACAGACAAATGTGTTGGCAGTAATTTTACTACAGCTAGTACTCAGTCAAGGCTAATAAGCTTTGAATGTTACAATGTGTCCTGTCCATTTTTTTTTAAAAATCATTCAGCACATGACTTTTGTTTCTGTAGAAGTAATACACAGTGTCACATAACGCATGTGCATAAATGTCAAATATTTACTGTGTGATTGTCTCCAGCATATCTTCTGTGAGGAGTGCATTGCCCAGTGGCTTAACCAGGAGAGAACCTGCCCCCTCTGCCGCACTGTCATCACAGACAAGGTGCATAAGTGGAAAGATGGTGCAACGTCAGCTTATTTACAGATATACTGAAATCTCACTGTAAGGCCAGAAACACAGTGTTGTGACATGTTGAAACATTCAACCAGCAGTGGATCCACAGAATGTGGACTGTTCCTCTCAAACATCTCCGTTGAACAAACAGCACATGTTATAAGGGCTCTAGAAAAAGCTCCAGTTTTGAGTTTTTGAAATGTAGATTGCTTGTCAAAAGGACAAGTGTATTCACCAGCTCTTGTATTATTATTATTATTATAACTATTATTAATGTTGCATGTGGGTCTCCTTTATTTTTTAGTGTTTATAATTTATATTCCTCTTTTTGTTCTTGCATGCCATCTCTGGTTTTACTAATTATCTTATGGGTGTAAGCAGACAAATAAATTGGAGACAAATGGATTTCTTCATATTGTATTTGTGGAGAAAACTTCCCCCACAATCCAAAGACATGCAGTATAGGTGAATTGGGCAAAGTACATTGACTGTAGTGAATGAGTGGGTGAGTGTGTCCCAGCACTGGGGTTGCACGAGTTAGTGCACTTTCAGGGCTGGGTTGCGGCAGGAAGGGCATCCGGCGTAAAACGTGCCAAATCGGTTGTGCGAATCACTCCGCTGTGGCGACCCCTGATAAAAAAGGGAGCAAGCCGAAGGAAGAGAGAGAGTATTTGTGGAGAAAACACTCATAAAATAATGTGGCAGAAATTCATTTGTTGTCTCCCTAAATTTTTTTGTTTTATTTTTCATGGATACTGGGTCTTTTGGAATGATCCTTTGTCAGATACTGTGGTTTTTGTAACTGAATTTGTTTTAAATGCATTTAAGACTCCAATCATAAAGAGTTCTGGATTTTGAATTCAATTTGAAGTATTCTGATTTCCTTGGTAATAATCTTGACTGTGAGGTAATTGCACATGAACTACTGATTTGTCAAATGATGTAGCATTAGAATTTTTTAACCATGTGATTTTTGTGACTGAACAACATACAATGGCTTTTGAATTATTATTATTGTAATTCAGGCCTTTCCATAGATACATGGTATTTTTCTAATCATGTTGTACTTACACTGTAATAAACCAAAGTTTTGAAGAGGAAATATCTATTTTAGTACCATTATACAGTATGCAGTTACAGTTGTATTTATATCCGGTATATTTGACCAAATAAATTTTTCAAACTGTTAAAAAGTGTCACTGAAATGCTTTGCCCAGTAAATGCAGGTTTGCTCGGTAAATGCTCGAATTCAACTTTATTGATTTTGTAAAATTCACTAAGGTTTAATTAAAATGAATTTTAAAATAAACAAGAGCAATCACAAAACACCAAATTTTAAACAATCTCACCATTCTGTACTTTACACCCATCCACTGTTTAAACCGTCTACTAAACACAGCACTTCAAGCGTTTGCATTTAAAATGCAAATCTCAATTCTTTTCACAGGCATTTTCTTTTCACTTTATAATCCAGGAAGTTTCAGAATGGGTTCCAACTCTAACCTGAAGGAGTACCATAGATTTTCAAGATCACGTTCAGTTCAACGCTTTCTAAAGCGCGATTACCACACCACATAAAGAACACGTAATAATGAAGATAAAAAACCAGACCATTAACACATAGCACCAAGTTATGTCTTAATATTCCAACATGATTGCAAGAATCAGTGGGAGACAGTTTGAGAGGTTTTTAACCTACACCATGTGTCTAGTGATTATTTGGACTGGGCTCATGGTCAATATCCAACTCATCAGACTGACACAAGTGATACATAAAGCCATTTATGCCACAGTACAGACCCCTCTCTCTCAGCCAGCGTTGCATAGAATAAACGGTTGATATTTGTGTATGCGAAGACAAAATCGGATGCTTCCATAGTCAAAGTACCAGTTAAGAGGCAATTTAATTAAGCTGCTGGTCTCGCACAGATTTCAAAATCAAAGGCTTTCACATATGAAACCATTACTGGCTGTTAACTCCCACGGTACAGCAGGCTGTTGTTTATCAGTAGGCACTGTAACTGACAGCTTAAGATATTCACAATCATGCTTCCTGTGCATAGTGAGTACAGCCAATTATTGGCTTGATGGAAACTGCTATAAAGCCCAGACAGTTCAATCAGAGCAATGGCCTCCTAATGTCCAACCACAATTACAATCTACACGACAGAAATTAGAGTTTGAGGATGTGAGGTTAACATCACATTCAATCAGTGAGTTACAATGTCACACCAGACCAATGTTCTCAAGCAGAAAACAAGCCTATTTTACATTCCCATGGGAAAAAAAAGTGAGAAAGTGCGGCCACACAGACGCAATCGCAGCCTCACACGCAGACGTTCATTGATAACAATAACACTTATGAGCACAGGAATGCCTGTGAAACAATACAAAGAACCACCCATGATGACTTGCGTACAGCACAGACTTAACAAGATGCAGATTCAGTGTCCAGCAGTTCAAGGAGTCACATCATCATACAATACATACTGTATCGGTAAGAACTATAATACAAGGAAAGAGCACCAACATTCATGAAGAATCATGTCTATGTACAGCAATGAAATAAATACTGATTTTTTTTGTGAAAGATTTACTATTTTATTATGTTTCCATCATTCTGGATTGATCTAGAATAGAGATTTTCTTTCCCCTTCACCACATATATTCAAGCTTATTTAATCAAAATTCAACAGAATAATAAATAATCCAGTGGTTTTCTAGTGTGCAGTGCACATCCTGAAAACATATTTAAAATCCCAACATTTTTAATGTCCCCGAGAGTAAGAAAATAGTTTTGACTCCAACACCATTGTAGAAAGAAGTACTAAATAATAAAATTTAAAGGGGGCTGGCATGTGTTCATGTAACTAATCCGGCTAAATCCTGAACAGCACTTTTGACTATAAAGAATAAATAATTTGCATAGTTTACAAAACTATATGGCACCTGGAAAAAAAAAAAAAGGTCGAAACATATTCAGAGGGAAAAAAAATCAATTACTGATAGGGGAGGTGTTGCTTGCTGTCTTCAATACTAGGGTTAAAAATTAAATAAATTAAATAAGCATTCTTTTTAAAGTCAATAGTTTTCACAGATGGGTAACAGTATATCAGGCATTTGTGTTCGTGGCTGTGTCTTAGAAAGAACTAACTGTACTCTGGATTATGAGGAATTATCCAGTATTATACAGTAATCTAGTATTTTTAATATTCTTTGGTCAGAAAATTTGGTTGTTAAATAGCTTTTTACTGTTGAAAAGAGAACCAGTGATTTGATGCCCAGAATGCAGGTAGATTTATACTTGAATCAAGAGCAGATCAAAATAAGAGAATAATACCTTGACGCCCTGAAGTCATCTAACACTGTTTCATGAATTTAAGGCAAAAATCAAAAAAAAAAAAAAAAAAAAAAAAAAAAAAAAAAAATTCAGCTTATATTTTTACTTCATAGTTTATCATTGGTAGGTTAGATCTCCAAGTTCCCTACATCTGTGATTCTAGGGGTCCTAACAACTATTGATGAATTAAGAATCAAAAACATCGCAAATCAGACAGATTCCTCAAGAATGTAGACCTGGATCTTCTCTCGCCATTTTAAAAAGACAATTCACCCAACAATTAAAATTCTGTCATCATTTACCCTCATGTCGTTCCAAACCTGTATGACTTTCTGTTCTTCTGTGAAACACAACAGAAGACATTTTAAAGCAAGACTGAACCGTTTTTGTCCACATAATGAAACTCAATCGGTCGAAAACAACAAAACACTGAGAAAATCTTCTTTTGTGTTCCACAGAAGAAAGAAGGCATGTTATACAGGTTTGGAATGACATAAAGGTGAGTACATGACAGAATTGATCTTTTTTGGGTGAACTGTCCATTTAACTACTGTTACTTCTAGTTAGAGCATACAGTCAAGCAAAACACAATAACAAGTGGCTATAACTCAGTGTCTCAGGTCAAACTTCAAATATACAACAGAAGATACTATGTATTCTCCCTTATGTTTTGCATGAGCATGGCATATAAAAGATAAACTGTGAAACTCATGCTCAGAGTTGCCTGAAGTGCAAGGTGTTCTCTCTTTTTCATAGCAAGCAGCAGACCACCTCACCATAGTGCAAGCAGAGAGAGGTCACAGGCTTTGCTCTGGACAAGCTCTGCATGCTTGCATGAAGTACACTGGTGCGGCAAGTGTTTAAGAGACACAAACTGGGTGCAGAAAGGCCTTTTGGGTAATTTGATAAATTCCTAATATACAAAATTTAAGACGTTCATCAATGATTCATCCTTAAATGCTTGGGTCTCCTGCCGCCCGCTGGGTGAGTCGGTTTCACGAATGACCCCGTGTTGGATGGTTTTTTGATGGGGAGAGGGGCTGACACCTCCATGTTGCTGCTAATGTCCATCTGCTCCACATTAGACACCTCCATGGGTGCATCAGTGGGCGGCAGGAGAGAGGAGGTGGTTGTGGACACTTCTGGGAAGGGTTGACCCCGAGACCAACCGTCTTCCCCTTCAGCCTTCACAGGGCTGGAAAAAGCAAGTATAGCATCATGGGTTACGGATCTTGATTCATTACAAACGCTAAAAACCAGGATAAACATGACCAGATAAGCATGTTAAAGCATGTACACAACCTTGGACTTAAAGCCAAGATAAATGAAATCAATCTGAATGAAATCCTTACAAAATCACAGTGTATCAGTGTGTATTGATTATTGATATTTATTAAAAGTAATCTGTTTCTTCAAATGCAGATCATGATTAATCTGGGGGAAAAAAAAAAAAAATCTATTTTTTTTTTTTTACCTAGCCCTACAAGATCATAAAACTGGACATAACTACTTAATACACACTTCAAACTGTGAATCTGGGTGAAATGAGAAAAACATTACCTCACTGGTGTTCTTGGGCTTCCCAGAAGCTTGCGAGGTGAACGGGATTTTGGCTCAAAAGTGAACTTCTCATTGATGTTTTCAAGCACAGATGGAGCTATGTACGTAAAGCCCTGGGGAGAGACGACATCCGAGAAGAGATTAAATGGGAAAAAAAAAAAGTTTGGGTAGACAAAATAAAGGAAAAAATGGGGAAAAAAAATAGATGAGTGTAGAGGATGTGCAATTATGATGAACCAAAAAAAGAACATGTCACGCTAAGAGCTGGAAAAAAACAGTTAAACAGTAATAATACAGACCAGATGAGAGACATTATCCCTTTCTCGTAAGTTTGTCTACAAAAAGAACTAATTTACCACACACACAATGCTTACACACACTCACAATGTAGGTCGGAAGTCAGAAATGAATCTCGTACACATTCTTGAGTGCTCTACGCAGCATGCTGATGATAATTAAGATCAAATGGTGTATAAACAAATTCTGAGGCTTCGGTGTCACGTACACTGAGGCCTTGGTGGTGAGTAATATTACTCTATTTGTCTAAAGAAAATCTTTGTTTATAATAAAAATCTGTTTAATATTATATCTATCTACACTGCCATTTTATTTATCTACACTGAAATTAATACTTTTTTTTTTCAGCAAGGATGTATTAAATCGATCACAAATAAATTCTGTATATTTGAACTGCTAAAAATTTAGTTTTGCTCTCACAGGAATAAACTGCATTTTAACAAATTTAAATATAAAATTATAAATTATAATAACATTTCACAATATTACTGTATTTTTTAAATATAAAATTATAACAACAATTCACAATATTACTGTATTTTTGATTAAATAAATGCAGCCTTTGTGAGCATAAAAGCCTTCTTTCAAAAACATTTAAAAAATCTTATGAGCTCTGAATGGTAGTGTATATAAACCAGTACCCTATACTATCAATAGCCCATAATATTGGTAATATCACACTTGTAATATTTTCTATTTATATGTTATTGGCTAATAAACATTAAAAAAAAAGTTAATTATTGGTGCATTTGAAATAAATTTAATACAGTTGGGAGTCCTCACAGCAGTATAGTGACCACATATTTAAAAAGTGCAGATAAATTTAGCCCAAAAAGTGACCAGGAAAACAAACTGACCAGGAATACTTGATTGGCGCTTTCGCTGAGCGTCGAGTCGTCAGGACTGTCCACGGGAGTCTGACTAGTGAACTTAGAGTCAAACTGGCTAACATCATCTGCTGATTGCTGCAAAAATAGAGATCTGTGAGGAGTTATTATCAGACACTACATCATGAGCTCTATAATAATAACTCTAAACACGCGTTAAGAGAGACAAACACTTCATTGTACAGAGAGAGAAAACCCTATCTTGTACCAAAAAAGGCTTAAAGGGAGGTTCAACTTTAAAAGCCAGCAGATCATCCCAGTTCATGTGTCTGAAGAAGGAGTGGGCCTAAAAAACAAAACTGTTTTTAAAATACATAAAACTCCACTATATGTAATCTCCTTCTTTTATGATAATGAGTCCACCGTATCATAAGGCCAGATACCTGGACATCTAAAGCATCTCTAGGACCTGCTCCCATCCTCGTTGATGCGTTTCTTCTCAGCAGCTGGGTGTGAAACACACACACACACACACACACACACACACACAAACACTGTGAGTTGAGCAATGGGAGAATTCCACATTGGCGTGAAACCTGATTGACTTTAAGACTTCTACCTTTTTCAGAAGGTCCCGTGCTTCTTGGGTGAGGTAAGGTGGAAGGTTCAGTTTGCACTTTAGGATTTTGTCTATGGTTTTTTTCCGATTCTCTGCAGTGAATGGTGGCTGAAGGAGAAAGTTAAAGAGGTTAAAGAGCAGTCTGGGTAAACTTAGTTTGTACTCTGTGCACAAATTCCTAAGACACTTGATGTCTTCACAACAATGCTTGTTTTGTTTTTAAATCTGTCTGAAAGGGAGGAAATTACATTCAACATCTAGCATCTAGTCCTCTAAGGGCTCATCCACACGAAGCCAGAGCTTTCCCTAGCCAATCTTTTTTTTCCTCGTTCTTTCGTAAACACAGCGTCCTCAAGAAATATCTGCGTACACACAAAACCAACTCAAAATGCGGTAGTATACATGCCAGACCAGTATGTGGTGCTGGAATTCTGCCACATAGATACACTAAAAATGAGTTAAGGCTAGATGGTATACAGATTCGTCTACTGGGCATGCACACATCAATATAGCGTAATTTTTGTCACACTGTACAACAATAACTGTTTTTGCATTATTGTAAGGGGTAGGTTTAGAGTTGGGGTAGGTTAACAAAACACAATCTAATAGGTAGAAAATTAAATTTATTGTAAAAAAAAAAATATGCAGTTTTAGGCTCCCAAAATGCCAGATCCGTCCGGACGAAATGCCGATATGATACATAATATTTGCGTATACAGCTAACGCATATCCATGTGGATGGGCCCTAAGAAAAGTGGAAGCAGTTTTGTAGGAACAACCCTGTTTTATTGCCAACAGATTTAGAATTAAATGTCAAACAAGTGCATACAAATACGCTGTTCAGGTGTCTGCATACTTTTGTTCATGTAGTGTTGTTTCCAGGTTTTATCTACATTTGTTTACATTAACTGTTTGAATAAGGTTCCAAAGTTATTTTTGGGTTCACAGTCAAAACAGTGTCTAAAGAGGTCACGAACTAGGTCAATAGAATCTCTGTCTAGGAAAAAATGTCAATAGAACACCTCACCAGAGATTATCAATAATGAATTTTCACACGTATTCCTTGTCAAGATGTAAGGCCTGTCCTCTGTCTAATTAACTGAAAACTAAAGTTAATGATGAATGGCAGGAGGTTCATGAGAATGCCTTCTGAAATGGCTTACCAGGAAGCTTTACACACACACACACACACACACACACACACACACACACACACACACACACACACACAAACACACATTCATTTACATACATACATACTGTGTACCTGTTTTTATATCCCGGTGGGGACTTAAACCTGAATATACACAGACTCATGGGGACTCGTGTCACGGTGGGGACCTAAATTGAGGTCCCCACGGATAAACAAGCTTATAAATCACACGGAATTAAGTTTTTTGAAAATCTAAAAATGCAGTAAGTTTCCTGTGAGGGCTAAGTTTAGGTGTAGGGCAATAGAAAATACGGTCTGTACAGCAGAAAAACCATTACGCCTATGGAGAGTCCCCACAAGGATAGCAAACCAGACGTGTGTGTGTGTGTGTGTGTGTGTGTGTGTGTGTGTGTGTGTGTGTATGTATGTATGTATGTATATGTATATATATGTATGTATATGTATGACCCTGGACCACAAAACCAGTATTAAGTGTCAATTTTTCAAAATTGAGATTTATACAGAATCTGCAAGCTGAATAAATAAGCTTTCCATTGATGTATGGTTTGTTAGGATCGGAAAATATTTGGCTGAGATACAACTATTTGAAAATCTGGAATCTGAGGTTGCAAAAAAATCAAAATATGGAGAAAATCACCTTTAAAGTTGTCCAAATGAAGTTCTTAGCAATGCATATTACTAATCAAAAATGAAGTTTTGATACATTTATGGTAAGAAATTTACAAAATATCTTCATGGAACATGATCTTTACTTAATATCCTAATGATTTTTGGCATAAAAAAAAAATTCGATAATTTTGACCCATACAATGTATTTTTGGCTATTGCTACAAATATACCCCAGTGACTTAAGACTGGTTTTGTGGTCCAGGGTCACATATATATATATATATATATATATATATATATATATATATATATATAGACTTTCATATTATGACAAAAAACAAAACATTGAAATAAATGCTGTTCTACCGAACTTTCTATTCATAAAAGAAAAAAAAAACATGGTTTCCACAATAATATTAAGCATCACAATATTAAAAAAAAAAAAAAAAAAAAAAAAAAAAAGATAAAATAAATTATTCTTGAGCATTAAATGAGGATATTAGATTGATTTCTCAAGAATTATGACACTGAATGTGGAGTAATGGCTGATGAAAATTCAACTTTGCATTCGCAGGGAAAAAATAAATAAATAGATATTAGAAAAAGAATTTTATTTTAACAAAATTAGACAATAGAAATTTAATTTTAAGTTCTAATATTATTTCGCAATATTACTGTTTTTACTGTATTTTTGATCAAATAAATGCAGCCTTGGTGAGCATAAAGGACTTATTCAGAAACATTTAATCCCAAACTTTTGAACAGTAGTGTATGTATTTAGAAAATATCTCTATCTCTCTCCCCCTCTACATGTATACATTTATCTACTGATATTATATACAGCTTTCTGACCTACTTTGTCTCTAACTTAATGTAAAACATTAATGGGGAAGCAAGATATCAGAAAGGAGATGTAAGATGGGACACTCACAGCTCCTGTCATCATGTCATACATCAGGGCTCCCAGACTCCACCAGTCCACAGCTCGGTTATGGCCGCTTCTCATGAGGATCTCTGGTGCCCTGAAAGAGGGAGAGGACAAGAGAAACAAAGAGAGAGACACGGAATGAATGAGTGAAGAGAGAAAAGGACAGCACACCAACCATTTTTTGTGCTGCTGTCTTTTTACTTTGACCTAACTGACACCGGAGGCCCCAAATAAGGCTTCAGTTGACATGATTGATGGAGTCTCTGACCTCCATGAACTGCTCTGTATGGACTTTCAAGAGGCCGCATCGTTGAAAACATGATTTTTCTTGCTCTTTTAAAGTGAAGTTCAAGTTGTTAAACAAAACAAAGCTCCCTTTCTAGCCTACACAGACCATTTATTTGAGAAAAACATGCAAAAACAGGCTGCTCAGAAATTTTCATGGTTTGTACAACAACAGTATCAACTTGGCCAATTCTGATGAACTGTTTTTATAATAGCCATTTACATCTAGAAGTTATATTAGCATAAAAAAAAGATTGTTTAAAGGTGCACTAAGCAATATTTGAAAACGCTTTTGACCACAGTGTTGGACCGAGTCCCAAAACACACTTCCAGCCAACTAGCAGAAAGGGGCGTATCTAGTACGGATGGGGAGAAGAGAGAAAAGAGACTGATATTAGCAGATCGAGGAAAAAAAAGCAAAAAAAAAAAAAAAAAAAAAAAAAAAAAAAAAAAAAAAATGGAGGAAAATATCAGAGCAACAAAAATTAAAAAGAAGGGTTACAATCAGGCAAGAGTTATGACCTGTGTAAATATCGGAGCAATGTCGTCTTCCATGTGAAATGGAGCTAGACCATTCAAATGTTAAAACAGACTCTACTAACAAACACATTCGACCTGAATTACCATAGTAAAACACTTTGCTTTCACTTATTAATGACATCATACCCTCAACCTGCAGGCATAGCAGAATCCGCCATCATCGTTGCCAGGGTTGAGTACGTATGTTTGGGGCGGAGATATCAAAATAGGGGCGAGGTCCTGTGGCGTGTTTGTTTTGGCTTTCAAATATCAACATCGTTTGGCAATATTCGCTTAGTGCACCTTTAATTGGGTGAAAATGTGAGTTTGTACATACATGTACTCTATGGTTCCACAGAAGGTGTGTGTGACGGTACCATCGTGGATCGACTCCTTACAGAGTCCGAAGTCTGTCAACTTCACATGACCTGAGATGAGAATGAAATGAGCACATCCAGAGGAGAACAGTCTTTATTGAACAGGCAGTGGTGCAGGTCTGAGGACTATCTGGGATAAAAGGACAGAGGTGTGTGAGTGTGTGTGTATGAGTGTGTTTTATTACCATTGTTATTGAGCATGATGTTCTCTGGCTTCAGATCTCTGTAGATAATGCCTTTCTGATGAAGGTGACCCAAGGCCATGGAAATCTCTGCCAGGTAAAAACTAGGAGAAGGAAATAAAATTAGAGGGGGGTAAGTAGTTACGTAAGTAAGTAAGTAAATGAAGTTTATAGAAATACTCACAAATTCCATGAACTCAAATTTATTTTCTTTGTTAAACAAACAGTCCACCCCAAAATTAAAATTGTATTTTTATCGTATCACATTCAAGCAATGTTTAAACTGATTTTTTATGCATTTATTAATTTCCCTATATAAATTAGGGTTCAGAAGATTCATAATATTTAGTGCAACAGTCATACAGGCCGCTTTCAAGGTGATTTATTCCTTTTTGGAGCTTGACAGCTTTTGGTCACAATGAATTGTTGTTATACAGAAAAAGAGTATGTAAAGACTCATTAAAAATATTTTAAAATAATTAAATGTGTGTGTGTTACAAAGAAAAAAAAAAAACATCATACAGGTTTGGAATGATGATGAGAGTAAGAAAATAATGACAGATTTTTTGATAGAACAACCCATTTAATAATTCATATTTTTCTCCTAAGCATCACAATATATAAAACCTTATATATAAAAAATTAAACTGAATTTTTATACAAGTTAACAGCTATAATGATCATTGTTTCCAATAATTTTCAAGGAATTTCATATATTTGGTCAGACAAACTACCAAAGCAGCATTTGGGTAGGCTGTACAAACTACATTTGTTAAGCCAATGAATTTTGAAAGCCTCCCGCACAAGATCAACGTTTACACACAACAAAGGCGTTTCAACCAGATAACAGACAGGTCATCTTGACCCCAGAATGATCTATATCCTGATAAGACTGATAAAGCTCCACTTACCAGGCTGTGTCCTCCAAGAAGATCCCCTCCCTCTCCAGCTGCATGAACAGCTCTCCACCTGTTACAGAGACATGAAGTTGATTCCAGAAACATTCTCGAAAACAAGTCATGATTCAAATTTTTCTCAAAACCAAGACAAATAATGCTGCCGCTAGAATTTATTTCTGTTCAGGATTTGCTGACTTTTTGCAGCTGTTTTGAACTCACCGCTTAGGTACTCCAGGATGAGGTAAAGTTTGCCTCCAGTCTGAAAGGCGTATATGAGGTCCACAATGAAGGGATGCTTAACTTCCTCTAGGATGCTCCTTTCTGCTTTAGTATGAGCAGTGTCTTTTGCATTGCGAACTATCATGGCCTGTTGAAACAGACAATAGCAACAGAATACATTAAGAAATGTTGTGTTTTTAAGTAAATGTCAAGCACATAAGCACTGTCTGTACGTTTTCTTCCTGTGAACATCTATTCGCTGGAGGGTTGTAACTCCCCTAATCACAGCTGTGAACTCATTAAGCTGGTGTCATTAATGCTTTTATTGTTGTTGCAATAAACAGATGTGTGCAAATCTAATTTGGGAATGGAATCCGGAGCATTTCAATCCTGCAAACCACAGAGAACAATGCGCATCAGTCTCAAAATAATTAAACTCAGTACAACACAGCCATCGCTTGCACTCCTTCTGTTATAGAGTGGCTTAAAGATAATTGAGCTAAAACAGCTACAGTGTACAATGAAGAGTCTATAAAGTAGTGATAAGAACAGAGCCACATTCTGTTGATATGCAAACCTGGCTGACTAAGATTGCATCACATTGTGACCACATCATATCTTTCTACCATGTTGATAAATGACCAAATCTGCCACTCATGAGTGGTCTTGCCAAATTAGACTCTGTTAAGCATGCTATTATGGTGCCTTGTGTTCTAAATACCTTAAACTAAGCATTTTAAGCAAAGCCATATTCCTCCTAATGAATGCTACAGTGTGTTTCTGTTATTATGATCAACTTGTTTGCAAACGCAAAGTGACAAAATAAGTGATTCTACTATTAAACCATTTTATCAGCTGCTGTGAAAAGGAAAAACACTAAAACTATACAAACAATCATTATCGAAACTGTTTATAGGTAATGATGAAACATTCCTTAGACATTACTCACAGGCCTGCAGCAAACCACACCAATACAATCTGTTAACCAGCAGGACCAGGCATGATGGAACAACCATGCTAACTTTCAGGGAATTTTAGGAGGCCATACCTTTTTCAAGACCTTCATGGCAAATATCTTCCCAGAATCTGCCCCTGCTACCTTGCGAACTTGAAAAACCTGTTTTTTAACAGAAAAGGACTGTTAACATATACAAGTTGACAGTCCAATAAAGACAGCACAGTTAGATCTATAATAAAAACCTCAAAAATCAGTACGATTTTTTTGTTAACAAAAATTAATGGATGCCAATCAGCAAGGATGCATTAAATTAATCAATTAATTAATTATTAATCAATTAATAAATAATGTTGCAAATGATTTCTATTTCAAATGAATGCTGTTCTTTTGAGCTTTCCATTCATCAAAAAAAATCATTAAAAAATCCTGAAAAAAAAAAAAAAATGTATGAAAGCAACACAACTGTTTGCTGAAATTTCAGCAAATTGCAAATATTTTAAATTACATTATACACTATTAAAATATAAAATATTTATTTTTAATTATAATAATATACCACAATATTACTGTATTTATTGTATTTTTAATCAAATAAATGCAACATAAGAAGCTTCTTTCAAAAACTCTTACCGACCACAAACTTTTAACCAGTAGTGTTGGCTACATTCTTTTGCTGCATTATTTGTGTGTTCAAAACTACACCACATGCAGGGAGGAAACACTGGGTAGCACTGCTAGTCTTGCTTACCTTTCCATATCCTCCTTTACCCAAAACACGAAGCAGCTCAAAACATTCCGGACGAATCTGCTCCGTGCCTTGATTCACACTATTCTCAGAGATCTCGAACTTCTCGCAGTCTTCCATACTGCTCCAGAACATTCAAATATCAACATTTTAATTAAAGAGAAGACATTTCACTTTTTGAGGGGCTAAATTAAAATGACCATCAAATTACATAAATATAATTAGTAGCACTTTGACATACTCACAATTCAAAGCCACTGCACTGGTCCATGCATTCATTACTCTTGGCCTGTGGATAGAAACAAATTTTTGGTGTTTGTGGTAGGTTTAGAGTGTTTGAGGTGTGGACTGCAGTTTTTTTGTATCTCTGCAGCTTTTCCACCAAATGCACAGTGTGCAGATCTGACACAGCCATTAAAGCTCAATCTATACCAGTGACTGATGCGCACTGGCTCTTTTCCATCAACTGGAGTATCAAGGTCACTGATCGCTGTTATCACTTTACAAGACCCAGCCTGACAATAGAGAGAGTGTCACACCAAGGCAAGTTGGACCTACGGAGGATTTTTTGTGGTTTCAGAAGTAATTCAGGAACAAAGCTAGTCTAAAAATCTGACATGAGAACTTCTGTCAAACTCTTGAACACTTAACCTCTAATGTCAATTTTGCTTTAATTTCAATGATATAAAAAGTAACTGCAGCTGAAATGTTAATTTCTCTCATATTTAATACAATTCTGAAGTGTGTTTAGTCGTTCATACAGTTAGGTCTTCATACACCTGAAGTGATGCTAGGTATCCAAAAATCTAGTTTAAGCAGGTAGCTGTGTTTCTAGCTGGTCTGAGTTGGTCACTATGTCCGGCTAATATGTTCTAAAAAATAAATAAATAAATAACAAAAATCAGCTAAGATAGATAGAATATCTTCAGTTTGACCAACTGGTAGCTGGTTTATAGCTGGTCCAAGAAGGTCCACCATATATAACCAGCTTGATCAGCTAACGTCCTGCTTAGACCAACTAAGCTAGCTTAACCATCTTTAGCTAAATTACTCTAAAATCATATTAAAACAGACAAATATGTCCACTTATAATAACGATATTGACATGTTTTGTCATATCATGGTTAGTACTTTGTAAATCTACCCTCTGTAAAACATTTTAAACCATATAATAATCATACAGTACCACGGTAAATATTAAAGTACCGTGGTATTGTCATCTAATAGTTTACAACAGTATAGCCATAGTACTTTTCTGCCGTGTTTCTGAAGCGTGTAAGGTGCCGGATCGATCCTCAGGCCGGTCCAGGCGATGCGGAAAAAACTGAAACCGAGCCGGTTACCGTTTACATACCCCGTCGGCGAGCTCTTCGTCCGACACGTTGTCCTCCGGCGGGTCCAGGTCGATATCAAACACACCAGCCATGACCACAGTCTCTTTACACACACCGATACTGGAATAACGATGAATACGGACACCTCATGGTCCGGCACGACTCACCGACGCCATAACCGGCTCCGGTACGCAACGTATTCCTACGAAGATTAACTACCGGTAAACGATTATCACGGCGAACAGCGAGTTTCACAGAGCGTCAGTGCGCATGCTCCGGAATGTGTAAAACAACGGTCAACAACTAAATTTACGTTTTTATATATTTAAAGACACAAATGTCTTCTAGTTTACTCCGGAAGGTTGTGGCTGAGGTAAGAGGGTGTAGGGATACAAAAACACGTCATTATATGCGTATAGGAAGCTGATTTTACTTGTAGTACCTCTGCTTTGCCAATAGATGTCGACAAAAGACCTTATTTTGCTTTTGGCACGAGCTTCAAGTGCGTGCTGATAATGTTACACCTCATGGAAGCTACTGCATAATCTGTAGTGTGCCTGTTTTCAAGCATAATTTATTTAATTATGAAATAACTACACGTTTCTTCACTTTATTAGAGGGTATAAATAAAGATTTTCCGAAGTTGTAGCTACACAAAACAAAGATTACTGGAGTAACGTTACGTTGTAAAATACTATTTCAGTCTTTCAGCTTCGAAGTTCTGTTACTTGCCGTTTCTTTGTAATTGTCTATTATTTATTTTTTATTTTTTTCAAAGTAAATCCCACACTATTTTTTTCAGTATATGTATACACATATATACTTACATTTCATTTTATGGTATCATTAAAATATTTTGTGTTGCTTGAGCATATTTGTGACCCTTGACCACAAGGCCAGTCTGGGTCAAAATTATCGATTTTCTTTTATGCCAAAATCATTAGGAAATTAAGTAAAGATAATGTTCAATTAAGATATTTATATCTTATAAATATATCAAAACTTAATTTTTGATTAGTAATATGCATTTCTAAGAACTTAATTTGGACAACTTTAAAGGCGATTTTCTCAATATTTTGATTTTTTTTGTTTTTTTTTGCACCCGCAAATTTTCAAATAGTTGTATCTCAGCCAAATATTATCCCAAACCACAGGCTACATCAATGGAAAGCTATAAATCTCATTTAAAAAAAAAAAAATTAATTAAAAAAAACGACCGACTGGTTTTGTGGTCCAGGGTCACATCTGATTTTGTGTAGGCCTAGGTGTATTAGGCCTACCATTCAGATTTGAGAGGATATTGATGTAAGAGAAAAGTTTGATCCTTTTGCCAATATTGGATTATTCATGAAAGGCAATTCTGTTGAATGTGGGTAATTATTCAAACCTTTTATCCTATCCTAAACTACTTAAAAACGTTCAAAAGTCAGCGAGCTCTCCAAAAGGCATGGCTGGAAGAAAGATGCAAGCTCACACACTATACATTGTTACAAAGTGCTGGATAGCCACAATTCTCTGCTCCCCACTTTAAAAACCACATGAATGGATCACAATGGGCACTTTGTGTGTCACATATGCTCCTAGCAGAAAAAAAGGGGAGAAAAAAAAAAACACTATGCAAATTATAGTTACAGGGACTTTCCAAAGTTGTATGTTTTTGAAAACAAGGCATAATAACCCATTAATTCTTTACACAACCTGACACCAAAACAATGCATATCACAATGTATGGCTGTTGATATGACTGATATAATATATCCAGCTATTTGAAGCTTAATTGTTTGCTATAAAAACGGGTCTCCATATTGAAGATTGTAGACACAGATTATTCTCTGTTCCAGAATGTTTAGAATGAGAGCAGGAAACTAACAGTTTATCAAACTCTCATTCTTCTGCTAGTTTTAATGATACATACCTGTGGGTTTCGGGAGAGGAAAAGATACCCAGTATCTGCGTCAGGTAACGTTTACACCTGGTTTTGGGTCAGCTTGGGTGTGCCAGTCTTCTGTTCGGTGACAGCACATCATTGATTCATGCGAAGGGTTAAAGCCCCTGACTCACCTGAACTTCAGCAGAGTTTTAATTATAAATACACTTGCTTTTGAGAGCTGTAAACTGTATATGGGGAACTGTTACAGTTTTACCTTCTCACAGATAACATGCACTTCGTTTAGGCTGTGTAAAACGTGAGGACACTTTAATTTAGGCCTACAGATTACAGTTAATATGCACATTTTGAAATATTATTTTATAATAGTTTCAATGCGTACCTTTTATATTTAAAATGTTTTAGAATATTATTTATTTATTTTTTTTATATTGAAAGTAATATCCAAAAATGTTCATCTGTGCCCCCTACTGGTTGCTCGAGGTAACGTATGCACGTTGAAAATCTAACTAAACCCGCAAAAGTGTGGTGTTTGGTCACATGCTAAGCAAGAGCACCTGACCTTATTGTGCAACCTACACAAAAGATTGGTCATAAGATGGAGGAGAGTTGTTAAGAAACTACAACTGAACATGTCAAGCCTTATTTGAATATTAAAACCTGTTTGAACGAGTGATTTGCATGATGGCGAACCCTCAGGCGAAGCTCGTAACTGTAGTGGGCGTGATCGCTCCTGAATTAATCACATCACTAAAGGAAGAGTCACCCAACAACTATTTCATTCTGACAGCATGAATATGATATTATACTGTACACATATTTTCAGAGTCGTTTTTTGTAATTGCTTCTTATTGGCGCATAAAGGAATGACATTTGCAGGATTTATTACTGCAGCTTCAGATTTTTCAGCGTTTATACATTTTAAAAAGGTTAATATCTTTATTTTCATACATATGTATTTATATAAATAGGTATATATTATATATATTTTTTTTAACTGCTCATATTTTGTTACCCTAAAACGTTAATTTAATAAATTTCTTAACTTTAAATTTCTGAAGCTTGTAGCATTTACATTTCATTGCCTGCAATTACTGTTGCATGACTTATTGCTCTGCATTAAACAAACTTTGATGTGAGAAAAACATACTATTAAAACTCAAATAACTAAATATATAACTGCTCTTATTTTATAACTTAAACTTTAAAATGTAAACTTTGATTTTAAAATTTCTGAAGCTTGCAGAAATTACATTTCATTGTCTGCAGTTATTGTTCTGTTATGCATTAAACAAACTTCGATGTCTAAACAATATTCTGTAAAACTTAATACAAAATTTCATTTTTATATTTTCTCAACTTACATTTTTAAATTTTACCTGAACTTTGAATTTCTGAAGCTTTTTAATTTTATTATTTTTTATTCATCTTTATTTTCGTATGTATGTAGGCCTATGTAAATATGTATAGTATTTTTATTTTACCTGCTCTTATTTTATCTTAAATATTAAACTTTAAAAATGTACCTTCAAATTTCTTCAGCTTGCAGAAATCACATTTATTAGCCTGAAATTACTGTTGCATGTGGTAGGCTATTGCTGTACACTAAACAAACTTACAATATATTATAAAACTCAAATAATAAAATATAAAACTCACCTCAAAAACCAGGAGACAGATTGACATTTAATTCATTCATTTTTATTGATTCTCACTCAGGACACATACACAGACACATGAATGGCAGAGGGGGTTCCCTAAAGTACAGGATGTTCTGAACAGTTAAAGAGGAAATGATACGACTCGACTGTGAAAGCCAAGCAGATCACCCTGTGGTTTTACAATGGAGAAAAACAGAGGGAATTGCTGAATGAACATCTTTTTAATTTAATAACAAATACCAGTTGCACATGTTAGATAACGACTGAGCAGTTATATGACAGAGAGAGAGAGAGAAAAAAAAACAAAAAAAAAAACTGTAGAGCAAGTGCAAATGAAGGGGTGGGCAAAAAGATCTGTCATAACAGAGTGTGTTGCAATAAGGTGTGTTCTTTCTGGATTCTCAAGAAATTCAAGTGGACAAAACCAAGTGCCGAACGTGCGCGCACGCACACACGCACTTTAACGAGAAATGCTACGCAGAAACATGTCAATCACGCTCTCTGTAAACACACACACACACATCGGAAATATTTCTTTCATAACGACCCCTCTAAAATTAGACACCAATATCGAGACAATAAACATTTTTCAGTATTGAAAAACTATGGTTATAAAAATGACAACTACTGATAATAACCAAACAGACAGCGATTAAAAAACGAAGACCTTTACAGGGGATGAAAAAGCCCAAAATGTCAGACAGCCTACAGACTGTTGTCGCCGGGCGAATGTAACAGCCAACACCAGTCTGATAAGCTATTTGACACACTGGGAGAGACTTCTCCACACCAATAAGGACACATAATGAAGAATTAACTCACTTACCAATGATGAGACGAGAGAGTGGGGCTGGAAGAGGGGCGTGGTCACCAAGTCTAACAATATAATGATTTAAATCCCGTTATGGAAGAACCGAAAGCTTTCTTCCCCTCATTCAACGGAGCGCTGTGTGAGATAATCGAACGCACCTTCTCCTTTCTGTCTCACCCTGGCTGTGTTTCGAATCCTAGCGAGGCTTCTACCTAGACAGCGTTTTCTGGAGGCAGCATCGTCGCGCTCTAACGTTAGAAAGACTGTCTCGCTGGATTTTGAGACACAGCCTCTCTCGCGCGCTCCCCTTCGCTCTCTCTCTCCCTCTCTCTCAACAGTGTTGCCATACCCGCGTATTATAAGCTTTAAGTCAAGTCTCTTATAAATACTAGCAATCGCGCGTTTTGGTTTTGTTTGCTGAAAACACATGCATGTTTTGAGGTTTCAAAGTTACAGGAATGTAGAACTGTATAAAAACATTTTTTATTTGTACAATTTACATTTTTCTTGGTCAACAGAATTTTTTTAATGTTTGTATTACTTTTGTATTAATTAAGTTTTAAATTTGTTATTAATTCAGATATCCAATTGTATATGTGAAATATTTATTTTTTGCAAAAGTATATACATGAAACATTATTTTGTTAATGCAGTCATTAATATCATAAAGTCATAAAATCTGTTTATTTTTATTTTATTCGTTTAATTTTAAATTTTATATATTTTAAATCTCTGTAATCTAAATGTTTCATGCTGATTAATAAAATCGAGCGTTTCCATTGGCCTGCTTTTCTCACGAGATCTGGCAACACTGCCTCTCATCCTCTACGCCAGCAGCGGGCAGTGCATTGAGTTCAGCGGAGGGTTCATTTAAGGTAACGGCAAAAGAAACTCCACACTGTTCCATTTTTTTATACGCCTGCAGCTTCCAGACTCGCATACCAGGGCAGAGTTACAAAAAGGCACCGAAAAAACATTTCACAAGCAATTAAAAGAAAAAAAGACGCGAAAAGAAGCGACGGACAAGACGTTTGCCTAGCTGCCTTATGTTATGCCACCAGTGCAGTGGTTCTCAGTCTGGTCCCGATGCCCCCCCCAACACTCCACATTTTAGATCTGACACACCCATTTCAGGACACGGAGCCTCTAATAATGAGTTGAATCAGGTGTGCTAGATTAAGAAGACGTCCAAAATGTGCCGTTTTGGGGGACCACCACGGCGCTAGCGTCTAAAAATGCATTTGTTTTAAGCTGAAACTACTCGCCACTGTAAAAAAGGCAAGATACTAACCTTTCAAACTGACAGACAATCTGTTAGTCAAATCCAATCCAGCAGCGAGCATCCTCCAGCATGACCGGATGCTCTTCGGATGTATAGAATATGAGCGATAAGGAGCTACGCGCAAAACGTGGCAGCCGCCCACGCACATATGTGCCCGAACACACGCGCGCTTCTTAATCTGATTGAATGCGTTATTGCATCTGGTGGAGTGGCCCTGTAGTGAGTCATGTGGTTACATACACTCGCGCGCGCACACACACACTCCTTCCTTCTCCCTCTCCTATTTGGATCTCTGGAAACAAAACAATAACTCTAGACGAAAGGAATATTATGATTCACCAAGCTTTTAGAACGCAAGACGATCTTTCCTCGGAAGTAATGTAACGCAAGCACTAGTCAATATGCATAACATCCTATAGCGACTTCAGAGTCAGCATTACTTTACATTAACTTCCTGTTATAGCTACCTAAATTCAAATTCTGAAACTAGAATTATGTGAGCGCTGTGAATTGGAATATGCTGAATTTCAAAGCACATAAAGTGACTAACAAGGCATTTTAAAACCAAATTAATGCAGTCTGTCCCTTAAATGTAATAGACCACACACAACATAAGCCATGGTGCACCTTAACCTCTCAACCAATGGGATCAGATAACCTGTGCAAGACAGAGCTGAGAACATGAGTATCTCAGCACAAACCACCAGCTAAGCAAGCACATTAAAAAGTAAAAATGTTAACCGATAGCCATGTTACAAAAGAAACCTCAAAGAAAATTGAGAAAAATAAACCTATTATTCTAGCAGTAGCTCTCATGAGATTGAGGAAGCTATTTGATTTTGGGTTAAAATTGGTTCCTTGATTTAGTTTTGCGCTACGTTTGTTGGAAGCCTTAAGTTTATGATGTAACAAACCATGTTGATCACCATCTTCTAAAACCTGTAAGGAGAGAGAAAAGACAGTCAATTATGCTTAATCATCAATGCATTAACTCATCAGAAACATCTCAGGTTAAGCAATCACTCAACTCCACATGCATTTCCCTCCAATCTCTCCGTTTCTTTAAAACAAGATTTACGTTAGTGACGCGCACGGTGGCATCGTTTCTTCCTGCCGGTTGAACAAGCCCGCAGCTTTCCATAAGTAACAGCAGGAGGTTCAAGTTACCAGAAAAAAGGAACATTGTTCCATTAACATCCGTAATCTCTCATTGTGCAACTTCATCTCTTTCTTTCTCTCTCTCTTTCATTTCCTCCTCCCACACGTACACACGCATGCACACGAGCTGGAAAAGCGCTTTAGATGAAACGAAGGATTCGCACACGGGCAGACGAAGGTAAAAAAAAAAAAAAAAAAGGTGTAGCTCTTTGTTTCCGTGCGCACTTGTGAGGGAACAGCGGCGGCAGGAATCGAGAGTACAGCCTCAACCTCCCCCCTCCTCCTCCTGCTTCCCTTCCTAACGTCCCCCAACCCTCCTCCTCCTCCTTCTTTTACTCCCAGGGGCCCCTCCCGTCTCCGGCAGCCTGCGCTGGGTTCAACAGGGTTCGGCTGCCGAAGGGGGGGGGATGGGGGTAGTGTGACGCGGGGAGTGTCCGGTTCACTCAAAGACCTCGGAGTATGACTCAGCATCCCTCCTCAGCCAGACCCCGAACAGGCCCCCGCGACCAACCACCGCACAGCCCACGCGGAGCCCCTGACACTACGGTCTGCCACATGCAAACAATAACACCTCAACAGAATCACACGGTAGAATAAAACCAGTCTCGAAGCGATAATTAGGGCAGGGAGGTAATTAGGATGTGGAACAAAAAAGAAACAGGGGTGCGCATGATAAATTAAAAGGAGGAATGGAGGATAATATACAAAAATACAAAAGCCACGTCTGGGATTGAGGTAAATTTAAAGGTTGAACGAAAGAGATGAGTGATGGGACTTACGATTGGGGTGGCCTATTCTGTGCGCCGCCCGCTCGCCCGCCTGCCCGGTGTTGTAATTTTGCCCTCTGGGCCTCAAGGTACTGCCTGAAAGGCTTCTGTAGAGAGGCGCCAAACAGGGGAAAAGCTCTGTGACAGAAAAGGAGAAGAGGAGGAGGGGACGAGACCGGAGAAAGAAAGGGAGGGAGAGCGAAAGAGAGAGAGGTCACATAAATTTTACTTACCGACTCCGAAAGGTCAGTGAGTTTCCTTTACCCCGCTTCTCCTCTCTCCGCTCGCAGAGAGAGGGAGATGGAGACCGAGCTCTGTTATCCCAAAAGACAAACTCAAATAAGCGAGGGAAAAAACTGTAAAGTACAGCTTGTTCTGGGAACTACATATCCTAAGCACTTAAAAAATGATGGAGAGGGAAAAAAAAAAAACACACACAGAGAGAGACGCACACAAGAAGAAAAAAAGCTTGTCCTGAAGGCATGCTCAACAGGGAGCCATCCACACTCCCCTGTAATGTCCCTCAGCCAGGCTGAAGGAAGAAATGAATGATTTCTCAGAACTCTCACATTTATCACTGGCGGTTCCTGTAAGAACTGGTTTCAGCCAATTAATGAGGAAGTAAGTCCATGCTGTGTGATTACTGGTCGAGAGAGTGTGTAAACCCCGCCTACTTCAAGCAGGAAGGTGGGGCTCTGTGAGAGACAGCCCATATTAGGAAACCCTTTTATGAGACTTAGCCACTACCTACACCCCCCCCCCCCTCCTCCAACGGACACACACACACACACACACACACACACACACACACACACACACACAATCACATGGAAAGGAAAAGAGAAGGAGATTGCCCTGGCATGGCAAATGTCCCCTCCCAAACAAGTCGAGGAGATTAATTAAAAATAATATATATACATATATATATTATATATATGTATATATATTAAACTAAAAGCAATATTCTTCAAGGCATTTATTATTAAAATGACATTGAATTTTTTCTTTACATGACCTGATGCTCTCTGACACATTTGGACTTTTGTTTTATCACTTTACACAGTCATGTGGCCGATAACAGTTTCTTTGAACTCTTCATTTCACAGACACAAATAAGCCCCTCTGCCTACTCGAGTTTCTGAAAGTGCAACTTCACGGATAAACAATAGATGAGCTCATACCGGTTATTTTGTTAAATCATTAACCAAACACACTATCATCATCCACCCGTGATGTGGGTTAACTAAATGCAAACACATCAAGCCCAAAAAAGTGCTAAAGGAGAAGCAAAATGATGCAGGCTTATAAGGACGTTACTGAAAATCCACCATCAAAACCAACACCCACACACCTCAGAGGAGAACATACCAAAATCCAACCAACTGTAAACACTCAGAGAAGCTAGCATTAGCACATCTGAAGCCTAATCTCAGATCTAAACCATCATTAGCTTTTCTTTTTTTTTTTGTCAGCGGGGTTTTGCACAGTACAGGTAAAGTGAAACGCTGCTGCGCTAGAACAAAGAGTCAGATCAAAAACTTGTGTCTTTGTGTTTGAGAAACTGGCGGGCTCCAATCGAGCCTTGTCCGATGAGCCATGGTGAGTCAGTGCCTGTACGAGTCAGACATTACACTCCTACCAACCGTCAGAAGCATGCTACTAAAACATGAGGACTATCTCCATGTCCATAAAACAAGGATTTTCACTTCTGGAACGTTCTGGGGCAGGGATCTCTTTGGAAAAACATTCTGGACTAAGAGATATATATTCACTGTCAGCATTGCATGATCTGGTCATATTTATATTTTTAGATGACAAAATGTGTTGATATGTCTTGGAAAATGCTTGCTAAGAGCATATTTTGTTCACGGTGGAACCCATGCGATTTGTCCAATGAGGGGCAATAAAAGTGAGTACTTGAAATATTTCCAAAAATATATCTGGCATGGTTTTGGAGTGAAAACATCTTTTATGGTGGGAAAGAATTATTTCTGCTGAAAGTGTATATCGTGAGGTTATCAGAAGAAAAACAACATATAGAGTCAGAACCAGAATTATTGTGCATATCCAAGTAGGAAGGAAAATCCATTTTGAGATGTCACGACATGTAAATGCTGCAGAGAGATGGAATGCATTTGTTTTTCAGTTGCATGTGTTTTCTAATAACTTTATAAAATCTGATTAAAAAAAATCTGTGTGAAATGTGTTAAAAACTGTATATCTTGCTAACTTAAATGATATAAATGAACAGACACTCCAAAACCTATTTCCAAATAGATATTTCCATAACTATACACTAACAATATAAGAACAATTGTAATTGTTCATACAAGTTATTACAAAAATTGCATTGACAAATAACTAATGCTAAAGTTGCTTCTGTCCCCTGTTTATAAGTATAGCAAAAAAAAAAAAAATATTGTTATGTAAGATTAAAAAAGTACATTCAAATTTGAAGTCAAATTATCAACTTGGCAACCTAAATGATTTATTTTTCAGATATGTAAATAAAAGTGTATTTTTTGCAAATACGTCATTTGCTTATGCCTGCTTTGTTGAAACTGTTAAATGTGTGTTAATTAGGAGAAAATCTCTAAATCAAGGTGTGATTTGATTTTTTTATTTAACTGTGAAATAAATGCTTAAATGTGCAATTGCAAACACCTCTAATTTACAGTGCATACTATGCATATTGTAAATTTCTCTTCATTTTTGTATTAAATGTAAAGTGTGTAACACTGTTCTGTGTACTCTACGGTGTTGACGTGGTTTGCTGTAATCATAATTGCATCATAATTTCAATTTCTAACTTTCACTTTTCATTGTTTCAATTTATATCTTTCATTGTATGAAATTCCCTTTATGATTTTTCTTATGGAAGTAAAAGACTTAACAAGCAACTGATAAGCATTCATTAAAGTATTTGAAGAGAAATAACAGATCAATAATGAACTATTGTTAAAAAACTGTATGTTATTTATTTACAACTCACAAGGATTAATCAATAAAAGATTTTCCTTGTCATATCAGTTATTTCAATTAAGCAGGATTTACAGGAAAGCCATGCGTCATTGTTTATCAAATCTGATCATGTAACGGCTCTTGCATTGAGGAAAAAACAAGTAAAACATTAGTTTTTTAAAAATATGTTACCTTTTGTATTAAACAATTTAATATAGCAATTATATATCAATTATATTAAATGAAATAAAAATCTAGAGTAAATTAGTAATGCATACTCAACATGTTTTTAGTCTCTCTATACATTTTAAATTCAAGCACAAGTTTTTTATATTTCATATCACATTGTATCTTACTATTTTATACTGTATCAGTTAAAATCAATACAATTTAAAAAACAAAACTGACAAGACTCCTAATTTACACCAATACACATTGTGCAAACGCACCTAATGAGCGTATGTCAGCAGATCAAGACCAAGTCTTCCAACAATGCCTGTTTAACTCACAGCTAGGATGATTGCAGCAAGCTAACAAAGTTATCAAGGTTTGCCATATTGATTAGTATTGATTAGTCACATTTAAGTGATGCTGAGGATATGCTACGTCCAGCGATAAAGCACAGGTGAGCGGAGGGGTATCTGAGGTCATTTCATTAGTATGCTGGCTCCTATGTGTCTGTCCATCTCCCTGCTGAGTGACATCAGCAACAGGAAATGGGAGATGATTCAAACACATGCAGGGAAGGATGATGATCCTCAAGAACAGGATGATGAAGATGCTTGTCATCGACGATATGAAATCTAGATAATGACAGCGCAGGCTACCTCGGCTCAAGGCCTGTTTGACCGTGCAAGCTTCTGACTCAGCGTGCTTGAAGTCTTTGCTAACGTCAAAAAGATCCTGTGAGAAAAATTAAGAGGCAAAAAGAGCAACAGAAGCTATCCCGACAAGTACAGATGACAGGCTGACACACTTGAGGAGTGAGGCATGGCGTCAGAGAGGAAGACTGTGTGATTAGCTACACACATTAGCATGTGAGTACACTCAAAACAACAATACTTTGGCTAATATTACTGGTAATTCAAATGTGGACAGTAGGAAATGGGTTTCCCTAATAAACTAAGCTGTAAATACATCAAACTAACTTACAATAGAACATATTCAATCTAAACACAAGGTAACCCCTAAACCTACAACACACTGTAATAAAAACTCCTTTAAATCCCAACATAACGGAACATTAAACACAAACAAAGTTTCCCTCCTTTCCTTATCTTGCTCAAAAACGCAAAAAATAGCCTAAACACTTAATTCTAACATTTAATCTTCCCATTCGGTTCCATGCAAAGCATACTGGGAACTGGAAATCCCCTGCCTGAGTGCATAAAAATGATCCACGTGGTCCTGTTGCAAACAGATTAAGTAATTGTATATAAATGAACTTTAAAATTTGTGTTGCATTAGCTCCTTTTAACCAAATAAATGGAGGAAGCAGCATTTTTGAGTGTAAGTTGAACAAGTATAATGGATGCAAAGAACAGAATGAGGCCTTGTAACACCATTAACTGAATTACCTGTCAACACTTGTGTTTTACAAACTGTAATCTTTGGAGAGGTGACTAAACCTTACCCAGAAGCAACATCATGCAAGAAGAACCATGGGATCAGCATGCAGGAAGCTGAAAACATTCATGGCTCTGTGTTCCCCAGCGAACAACATGGGGATTTTTTGGAGGTAAACAGGTTTCAGCTTCCCTTTACTTCTCGTCCCTCTATAAAACAGTTAATAATTCTCAGTCACCATCTGACAACATTCTAATGAGCTATCATTTCCTGCAGCCGTTACAATTTCTGTCTCTTATTTTTTCCCCCCATGCTATTCATTTCCTTGAGACTAAATTCCTCAAGCCTTGAGTCACAGGTGACCTCTGACCTCAGGTCCCCTCTAAAGCTGCCAGCCAATGTTCCCTCTAAGCTGTGCATGTGCACGGTGGTCACACACTTCTGATGTCGCTCCCATGCAAATGGGAAAAAAAACAGATTCTAAACTTAAAAAAAAAAATAAAAAGAGAGACTAACCTTGATATTTAATAATTCAGAGTTTAAAAAAAGGATGGCATTTCGAACTCAAGCCCACTGATTTTTAGTACGGAAGTGTAAATATTCAGGGGTGATTAATTCAAAAGATAAAAACTGCATTACTAGAGAATTTCAGTCATCTAGAGAGGCGATGCATAATTTTTTTAGTGTTTTATGAGCCTGACAAAACTTATCTTGGCAAATTGAGTTATCATGAATTTTCTTGAGGAAAACAAAACAGAAAATACATTTTTTAAATATTAACATTTTATAAGTAATAAATAATAATAAAATTAAGTCAAAATCTAAATTCATAGTGCATACTGAATCATGTATTTCTCAGGCTATAACTAATTATGCATTTAATTATGTAAATTTATCTAAAACACACATAAAACAAAATATAATAAATGCAAATTTATTAATTGATATTAAAGTCAGATTAATAAACTAAATTAATTAATTGTGCATTTAATACACACACACACAGGAATACGTCTGTATAAATGCAAAATGTGTATAAGTCTATAAATGTACATCATTAACACTTAAACATTTATATTCTATGCCTGTTTAATAATCTAGATTATTTTATATATAATCTATAATGTTATACATTTCTCTGTTCAGGTGGATGAAGGACACGCCCAATAAAAATAGGTTGTGCTCAGCAGGAACAAAAATTAGAGGGAACATTGCCGCCAGCTGATGAGGACGGCCATCTTTAAATAAAGGGTGGAGGCCATACACCAGTGTACATCTACAGCTTCTCACACACAGAGACACATCTGTACACACTAATGACGTGAGAGGCTTAAAAAAAGGCCTTGATGAGTTTCTCTTAACCATTTACAGTGCAGGTATTTTTAAACAAAAGAATGTCACGCTCTGTGGAGGAATTGATAACTGCACTGCCATTCACCTCTGGTCTGGTTCTTAAAAGTGTCAGTTAAAACTAGCTCCATGTTACATGAGGATCTTTCCCAATGACCTCATGAGCAAACCATGAAGACGTGTCCTGAATGGAGATCCCCGAACTCAGGGTATTAATCACTCTCTCTCACACACACACACACATACATTGCTTTACGTGCTCACATTCATTCTTGTTTTCTCCACCAGCTGTGCCAGTCCCATGTTTAAACAGTAAGAATGAGGTAAAAAAAAAAACAGACTAAACAAAGGAGAAGAGGAAGACAGAAAGAGAGGGGTGAGATCACTCCTATTTTGGAAAAGACTTATCAGCACGGGACTGGGAGACAGGGAATACTGATCTCTTCCCCTCTGGGTCTCAATGCTGGCTCAGAAGAGAAAAAAACTGAGTAATTATAGCACACTCATACAAGTGTCACTTCCCACCACACCGGCTACTCGACACTCATCACCTCGAATGCACAAACACGGTACACAAAACAGGCAAGTGTGCATACAAACTCACACCGCCACTAGAGAGCCAAAACATGTACATTTAAAATCAGATTAACCTAGTGAGCCACTTTTTTACCTACTGCCTAGCCATGGAACCTCATTAGAGATCAATTTGGAACATTATCACAGTAAAAAAAAAATATATATATATATATTGAAGTATATTTTACAAGAAAACACTATCAGTTTTCTACTTCAAAATTTCACATATATTTCAATGCGTTGCAGTTTGTAATGAGTGAAATTATGAGTCAAATTTACTAGCAATTTCTGAGTAATTTTTTCCCCACTATTTTTTTCAGTGTACATATGCTGCAATTCCATGCACCACACAAAATGGCAGTCTGCACTCAACTAGCAATTTATTTCAATAGAGATTGCCATTAACAAGCTTCTAAGCTAAAACAATTATACTCTAATAAAAGTCTATTTCACATTAAAATATTGTGTAAAAACTTTTAATAAACATTCATTCAGGATTTCTATTTTTAATAATTTTTCAGGACTGAATAATGCTTATAAAATAAATACTGTTATAAATACATATATACACACACTAATGTGTGTGTGTGTGTACACACACACAATATATAAAACTGATGTATAGATAGATAGATAGATAGACAGACAAAAATCTGGATATAAATACAGATGCAATACATATAAATAAATACTGTATTAAGTATATAAATAAATACTTAAATACTGAAGAAGTAATGATAATAATATTATTAATAATAATATATTTTTATTTATGATGGACTTCTTATTCAAACCAAAGTGCTACAAATTAAAAAACAAAAAGACAAAAGAAAAGTTAAGAATCAATCAATCAAAAGCTTTGTATTACTTTAAAACGGCTATTTATACTACAATAAATAATAGACAGACAGATAAAATTTAATCAAAAACATGTTTCTCAGAACACTGTTTTGGAACATTTTGGACCAGCTTTTGCTTTGGCAATGTCTCAATGAGGCCTAAAACGCTGGCTAAAAAGCTGTCGCTCACTTGGTCTTGGAACAGAGCAGCAGTGATCACAGACGCTTCTGCTAAAATATCAGCTGAAAATTCCAACTGACGTAAACAAATCATTCCTATGTACCCATGCAACAAGCTTAGGCACGAGAGATCAGTCAGACATCAGCCATCCTCAAAGCGAGCTCTGATTACACAGCAACACAATTCACAAAATGACTATGGGTGGACTGCTTACTGACTCACTGGAGGACCAAACATGCCCAGGATGACTGTGCGGGCAAGGCCAGGCAGGGCTGCTCACGGCTGGGCCAGAGGAGGAAGGAAAGCTAGGGTGTCTGGTTCAGGAGGATGTGAGGGAGAAAGTTGGTGTTGCCACAGTCCACGCTTTAATGCCCTTCCCTTCCCCTTAATCACAAAACACTAGCACTTCGGCACGGCCCTGAGACACACTGGCTGGTGAGTCTGCAATCTGCCTATTCTGGGTGACCACTACACTGGTGACACTCTGCATAACTGCAAATACACTGAAAGACACTCTAGTTAGAATAGATGTCACCAATAAGACCACACAGACTACATTGACTAATAAATAAGCAATAAATAACCGTTATGCTCAACGAAGATCAATTTTGTGATAATGAAAAGTGTGCAAACAAGTAAACAGGATATTTAAACCTCACAATGGCATCCGATATTGACGCACTTGCGGCTGCAACGCAAGTCTAACTCACTAACAAACATGAAAAATAGGTTCGTGCAACGAGACTCGTTTTGACGGGAGTGATGATTAAGAACATGAGTTTTGAAGCGGAAACACACACGGCAGCAACAGAACTCTGCTTACGTACATATATCAATACAAACACGAAGACCGAAGATCACGTCACATAGAAAATATCCGCACAGACTGATTGGACTAAACTGAGAAAATACTAAAGTATGAGCAATAATAACGATTTTAAGGATGTCATAATTAAACATTTCACCTGTGCATGCAAATTCCCAATTTTTCTTTTGCTACATGCAGAAGAGCTATACAAGACGGATGCATTCACACACCTACAGAGCTGTAACCACACAGAAACGATGCTTTCTGTACAGTCATACAGTGAAGCAGCTGTAGGTTGAGTTATCCGGTGAGCTCTAGGTCTGCGGGTAAACCGTGCTCACCTTCAACAGGATGTCACCTAACCAATCACCCGTGACCCAAAGAGTCAAAGCCGAACAGACAAACAGAAATCAAAGCTGATAAATATCATTTAAATTGTTTTAAACCACTATCAAGACCTCACAGTCCTATTAGGATTTTTCAAAACACAATTCAATATAATCTGAGTATAGCTTACGCTACCATTTATACATTTCATTTATGCTACTCATTTCTTGAAAGTTATTACAGTAGTTTGCTTCATTGTTTATTTCATTTAGTTATTCTCATTTATTTTGTCATTTCAGATGCATTAAATCATCAGCATTAAACTGACAATATGCTTTTGCATAGAAACTTTAATATGTCTGATATTTTCTAGAGCAAACAAAATGCATTCTCTGAATTCATTCCCTCTCCACAAATTCCTGTCATTCTGATAAATAAATAAGCAAATAAATAAATAGAGATAATTTAATATACAGTTTATTATACAAAAAAAAAAAAACTTTTCTAACATTTCTAAAAGTTCTAATATTTCTTATAATTAATATATCTAAAATTTCTAATATAAATACACTTGCATGTGAGAAAAGGTATTTACACCTGTTGTGGGGTCATGAAACAATGAGAGTTTTATTATAAAGCCTTTTTAGTTTAATAATCTATGTACTGCATAAACAAAGAACTCACTCAGATATGTGCATTTATCTAGAGATCTGAATAATTCAACAAAATGCCCCTAATTTTCCCCTAAATGCATAACCTATACTATCATGCGATTCATGTTTGGTTCTGATTTATCTCAGACTTTATGAAAAACTCCTGCAAAAGCACCTATACACTGCTATGCAAATGTTCAAAATTCGGCACACTTCTGAACTTAAAACTTTTGTGAGTAAAAAAAAAAATCCCCCTTTCCACACTAACACTGCACAGGGGGGCAACTGTAGTGAAATTGGTCAGTTTAAACACGTCTACCTGAAAAAAGGTGGTAAATCAGGCCCCGTGACTCAGATTCCCGGCTGGATGGGGCTGCAATGACTCGCACGGCTTACCGCACAACATGAGGCCTTGGGCAGGTCAGGGAAATAGTAGCTGCAGATAAAGCTGTCACCTCGCTCACATCTAATGAAATAAGTCATTGATCGATTCTGTTCTGTCTTGCTGCATAAAGCCTTAGTAAGACAATTAAAGACCTTTTGTTCACTGTTCAACACTTAAAAAGCCTAGTTTCTGTAGTACACTATGGCGTAACTTGATTTGCAATCAGTTTATTCACCCTCTTGTGACACTGATCCGGTATCTGTCTACTCACAAATACTGAGAATAAAGGGCTGATTATTTTCTTGCGTATTATTACGGTCAGTATTAGTAAGACAACTCATACTAAAATTCCAGCGAAAGCTTGGTCACCACCCAGTCACCCTCCATGGGGACTCAACCCTGAGACTTTCAACTCAATGCTGTCTTTGTCCAGTGATGCCTCGAGAACAGGTGACTTTGCCTTCCGTGCTTTCCAGAAAAGAGCAAAAATTTAACTCCTCCATGCCAGGAATTCAACACCAAATTAGTTATTTATGACCACAATTTTAAGCCTATGAGCATACCAGAAATAGCAATGGTGGTCACTTAGTAATGTCTCCTATTAGCACTGGAATGAGTTCAGTTTAGTCGAGCTTTGATTTGATTTCTCCTGTCAGGAGTATCTTTCCCATCCATCCACTATTTTCTCTAGGCCTACTGCTGTTTTCTGTCTTGTCACCATCAGTCACATTTAAAGTACTTTAATTAAAAACAGGGTCATCTGCATATTCTTTGTTTTGATAATGTGACCATTCACGAACGTTCTTAAGGAACAGCAGGAGATACTGTCAGATGGAAATGCATGGAGAAAGGACGCATCCTCTGTCAATCAGTTAGCTGCCGTTCACTTTGAGCTCAGTCCATGACTATCAATACGGCGCCAAGACCGTATTTGAATAAGCCAGACACAAAAGCATTTTTTGAATGAAAACAACCGCCTGTCTTCACCAATCAACGGTAATGATATCATCAATAGGAGGGGTTAACTGAGGTGAGACCACAGACTGTTTCAGTATGATTTAACGAGCTACACAATACACACGGCACTAAGCCAACACTTAAAGTGATGGTTCACCCAAAAATGAATAATTGGTCATCGTTTCATTTCAAACCTGTTTGACTTTCTTTTTCCAAAAAGGAGATGTTTAGCAATTTATCTGAGTTGCTTTCTTCTACACAATGAAAGTGGATGGGGACCAGAGGCCGTCAAGCTTTAAAAGGTAAAACACCATAAATGTAGCATAAATGTGCTATATTCAAGGTCATCCGAAGCCATATGATAGTTTTAAGTTGTTATCATCTGAAAATGTTACTTTGCAGCTTTGGTCACCATTCACTTTCATTGTATGGAAAAGAGCAGCTAGCACAGTCTGCTAAATATCTAATTCTGTGTTGCACGGAATAAAAAAAAAAGTCATTTTCATTTTTGGGTGAACTATTCAATTTATCCTTTTGGTTAACACAATCTGAAAGCAAGCCTAGATGGAGTGGTTTAATATCTACAAGCAAGCCTGCCCTGGGCAAGGCATTAGTTCTAAGATCTTGCTCACGATTAGCCTGCAAATCAGGAAATAACAACAATAAGTAGCATTAATATAAGACAGAACAATAAGCCACACTCCATCTGAGACAAAGGAAAAGCCTTAAACAGGAAATCAAAGCCTTTCAGGACTACTAGACTACAGTAATGTCAAATCATGCATAGTCTGAAGATAATTTACACTGAGTGAACAAGGACACGGTTCCATTCCAGTAATTGCTTGTTTTCACGTTTTGTTCCGACTTTAAATTCCGTTTCTCCTCTCGCATCCTGTAAAAAGCTGCTTCAGGACCCTGATATCTCCTCACGATGGATAATTTGGTTAAGTATGCTTCCACAAAATAAGGCAAAACCTGAACTTACTGACGTCACAGTTATTAAGCCGCACAGGCCCTCACAAATCAGCTAAACTTGTCAGAGACTTTGCCAAAACGTAATGCATAAAATAACTCTTTACTGCAAAGATAAAAGATTTTCCATTATCAACAGTTGTAATTTATAGACGTCCCACTTTAAGACAAGAAGATCCATATAGCAATAATAGAACACACACTGACCAGACTCAAAACAGACATCCATCATCTAATCGTATGTTTGCTCTTCATTTAAACAATTCTTTAGGGCCACCCTGGCCAAAGCCACTGACCTGGTCATGAAACACAATACATACAGAAACTGTAGCCTACATGTATATTTAAAATTCTTGGCAGACAATGCAAAAAGGCTTTTCACTGGTATTAATCTTAAAATTCTAATGTCTGTGTCTCCTTTATGTCTCACAGATAGCATGCATCAAATTGAGCTGTTTTTCTTATTCCCTTTTTTCTTTAGACAAATGTTTTATGCTATTTTCCTATCTGTAATACTGTATAGTCTCATATAACTTTGCCTTGAAAATAGTAAATGAACAAAAAGTCATTTGTTGTTTGTTAATGTTTCATTACATGTCCATACATTACAGAACAAACAGCTGATTTTTTCCTTTATTTTTATTTTTTTTTACAGTCAAGAGACTGTCATTGAGTTAGTCAGATCTAAGGCTGCAACCTAATAGTCGACTAACCGTTAGTCGACCAGAAGAGGCTTGGTCAACCAAAATATTATTAATCGCTTAGTCACAGAAAAAATAAAAATCCACAAGTGCAGTCCGTGACGGACAGAACTTTAAAATCTAATGTTCAATGACCGCTAATGATGGCTCAATCTAATATTATCCTAGAGAAATGTGCGCTATTCAAGTGTCTATGCGGAGTGTGGAGAACAGCGCTCACTGCAGCACAGATGGAGGTGCCGATGCGGTCACGTTTTAAAATACTCCGTCATTTTTGGTCATACAGATGAGAGTAATACATCTTTTGAATCTGTAAAGACTCTACGTTTATTTGTGTGCACTCACAATAACAACAAAACATTGCGCTTTTGTAAAATAATGAAAGCAAACAGGATGAACTTTCTGCTGTCTCGGTCTCTGTAAACTTGAGCGCGAAACTCCGAAACTCCGTGTATATTTGCCTTACAGATAAGAAAACATATCTATAGAGCACGAAATGTCTACTTTCAAATGAACGAATTCAAATGGAAAACAAATATTTTCAGATTATGTAATCCGTATGAAACATGCATACAGGCGGAGATGACGAGTCAGTGTCGCCGACTTCATCTCTTAAACTGAGAACAAAGAAAGCACTAGTTTATCAATGAATTATTGAAATGTTAATGCAGCCTCCTCATTGTTTTTCCCTGACACATTCATAATCATTACTTCTGTGTCAGTGCGCTGTGGCAAGCTTTATGCATGTGCTTAAGCGCTTATTAGGCTATGAAGGCAATTAAAGGCTCGGTATTATGATTTAAATGGTTTATTAATAAACGTGTGTTTAGTTGACGAATGCTTAAAATAGTCGATCAGAAAAATCTTTAGTCGGGGGCAGCCCTAGTCAGATGTGATCTTGATCTCCAGCAAATTAACAAAAATTATGAACAAAAAATATGATATAAAATACAAAAATGCCAACAAAGTAAAAATGCTTTTCACCAGATTCTAAGGTTCAGAATTACACTAGTACATAAACCTGCATGTACGTAGATACGCTTAAAAAAATAATAGACATTTATGGAAAGCACCATACTTCAAATAACTATCTTTTCTTTTATCTTAAATATAAAAAAGTTTAAATTATCTGTTGCTTGCATACTGCTTGAAAATGTTTTTCCATGCAATTCAGGGTCAACATCCAGTCTGTTATACATTCAAACTTAATGTTCAGCCAAGTGTCACATGTATGAATGAAGCCACATTTGCCCTGGTAAAACTGCAACCTTATAAATAAGAAATAAAGAATTTACCCAGTTTCACTCTGAGGGAAAGAGAACTGAAAGCATTTCCCATATTTGCATCAGCCAAGTCTTGCTAACGTAAAAAAAAAATCAGAAAGTCATTTTAGACTTCACATCACTGCATGTCTATATATTTCATTACTTTTTCAAAATGTCATAGCCACATTGTCTACATGCAACAGTTTAAACAAAAACAGGACTAAAATAAGCCTTTAAAATAAAATCTATTTGCACAAATAGCAACTCTCATTATTTCTAGAGCAACCAAAGCAATATTAACACACAGGCCAAACACACAATTAACTTTCATAAAATGCTCCCACAATGATAATAACAAGATACGTTTAATGTAGCAAGAAGTCAAAGCAATAAAATAAACTAAATAAAAAGAGTTTATTTATATAACAGCACAAACAGTTGTGTGTGAACAAAAAACACTACTTACACACCCTGCTTGTCAAAGCAGCACAAGAACATACTTTAAAATCATTTGCAAGAGTCTGTTAAGTAAACTTGATTTATAATCTTCTACACACAAAAGGAAAACACAATACAGAGCCATACATTTAAAAGGTGTACAGGTCTCAGAGTTGTATAATTCAATGATATGTCTTTGATTCTCCTACTGTTTTGGTAATGTTCAAAAGATACACTGAAAATTAAATGAATCTCACCCTGGGTCTGCTTTTTCTGAATGGATGGATGCCTTTCCATTGCTCTTAAAATCACATTACTGAACAAAGAAATAAGCCTTTAACTGACGCAATTAAGTCGAGCGAAGTTCAGTGATTATTGATGGACCTTTTCACACCTATAAAATCAAAGAGGAGGCCATAACAGGAGCAAGGCAGGACCATAAATGCAAAGGAAGAAGAGTTCATAAGTGGAAGGCAGTAAAGGAGGTAAACATTAACATTTGTGTCATAAAGCCCAGGATACGGTGCAGCACACCATCCAGGCTTACAACAGCAAGGCCCGCATGACTTTTTACTGGCTTACGACTAAATACTAAAAATTTATTGCTCCAGAAAGTTCACAGCGACGACATGAATATTCCAGAAATAACAGCATTTTATTTCTTTTTGATTGTGTGATGTTATGATAATTGCAGTGTAAATCTAAATGCTCTCTAAGGGATATTTATGAGCTGAGTGTAAAAACTAGTAAATGTAAACTCATGTAAGAGAGCTGGATGTATAGCTCTCGACGTTTTGCCAAAAATGTGAAATCTGGAACAAGGAGGACAGAGAAAAACAATTTAATTTGTTTCACTGAGAGAGAAAAATGACTTAAAATGGCAGCAAATAAAATTAATCTTTTGATGCCTTGAGGAAAAATGAGAGGGAGGAAAGATCTTTGATAGGGAATTCTGGGTACAATCCTACAGACTACTTCACGTCGATTAAAAAAAAAAAGAAAATTAAAAAAAGAAAAGTGAGGGTGTTTCTAAGAAATCTAGATATTTATCCAAGAAATTCACTTTGATCTCAGAGCTTTGGTTTCGCAGTTTTTATCTTAATATCTATTCACAGGTTAGTTCACGAGCACGCACACACACACACACACACACACACACACACACACACACACACACACACCTAGGATTTTCTATCACGGTGGGGACTTTCCATTTATTTAATAATATTTCCATCATCCAAACCTAAACTTAAACCTCACACACACCATTCTGCGTTTAATTTTTTTATGTGATATTTAGTATGTATGTTAAGCTGTTTGCTAGCCACAATGTAGGTGCTTTCACTTTTCACTATGCTGGGGATATTTGGTGCCCACAAAGTAGACAATACCTGACCTAGACACACACACACACACACACACACGTCCACAAAAGACTTGAACAAGGAAACATTCTGATCTGTGGTAAACTTCACATTTCTGCAGTTTTACCTACACTTTCTCTTACACACACACACATACAATACCACAACAACCCTATTTGCACCTCTCACAACAGATGCACACACAAACACAAACACACACACACACACACACACACACACACACACACACACACACACATGCTCAGATGGATTGAAGTTGCATAATATCTGTCCGTGTACTTGGTAAAACCACAAAAGGACACTGAAAGATAAACAGTAATGACATAGTAAACGCAACTCTCAAATCACATCCAGTTCTTTGAATGCATCTTCATTTTCTCTGTACTACGTCTTGAGAAAAACAAGTCCATAAATAACCCAAATCTGCTGATATTCCCTCCACTTAATTTTGGGTCAAAAACATCATGTGGACAAAAAGTGATTTTTTTTTTTTTTTTTTTTTTGTTCTTCATTGGAAACAGATTTGTAAGAAATTCCCTATAGCATCAGCAATTTTTGGAAAGTAAGAGGGGGGCAACAAGCTGTTTTCAAAGCAAAGGGCTGATGCAATCTACATGTGCCGTTGCAGTTATGGCCGGGGTGATTGACACTTTGCATTGTCAGATGGGGCTGCCCCGAAGACAGGTGTTCACAAGCCAAAAACAGCAGCGCTGATCCCCACCTATAGCATCCTATTACACTGTTGCAACACTACTGGCCACAGTACAGGTGCTTAAAGTGTCTGGGGTTTAACACAATACAGCATGTGTTTGTGATTCAGCATACAGCAGATGGTATTAATGTGGATCTTAACAGCTCAATTTATATAAATCTACTTCCTGTCACTTTGTGGACAGTCTCTAACAAAAAAAAAGCACAACAAGTAATGCACTATAATACAAAAGTCTGTAGGTAAAGTAAATGTGCAAATACATACAACCCATGAGATACTTAAGCTACACTAATAGGCCTTTACAAACTTTTTAATGCCTAAGGTGACTTTTAGTGGATATATGAAGTCATTTCCCTTCCAGTTCACACAGGTGTCCTAGTTAACTATGAACATGATCCCACTAACATTTGACAACTAAACAAATACAGCATCTTAATTTTGAACAGTATCCATTAGTGTGTAACATTTATGCAATTTAAATCATGCTCTAAAAAATTTATTATTTATTTTATTTAGCATTTAACTTAATTTTAATATATAAGAATGTGTGTTTTTCTAATATATATGCACACTACCTTTCACTATGATTTTTATAGGCAATCAGTACATTTACTCTGCAGGAATGAATTAAATTGATCAAAAGTGACAGTGAAGACTTTTGCTTTGTCACAAAAAGAATCGTATCACAGTTTCCACAAAAATATAAAGCTGTATAAATTTATAAGTAATATAGGTCAAAGTCAAAGTCTTACTAAAAGAAAAATACAGTTTACAGAACACCAAACATAAATATATATAAATATTGATTTCTGAAAGATCATGTGACACTGAAGACTGGAGTAAATTCAGCTGCTGAAAACTTAGCTTTGCCATTACAGAAATAAATTATATTAAAAAAAAAAAAAAAAATTTAAATAGAAAACAGTTTGTTTGTTTGTGTTTAACACCATGTCAGCTTCTGTGGCTATTTTCATGGCGAGAAAAATTTATGGCTGAATTATATCAGTTTTTTTGGCTTAATTCTGTTAAAAATCTCTTCAAAAGTGTTAACTGAATAAAAAGGTTTTCTCACAGGGTTAAAATCAGCACAATATGATTAAACATGCTTCAGGGATAAAAGGTTTCTGAAAACAGTTTAAATTCTAATAATATTTTGCAATATCATTGTTTATTTTGATTAAATCATAAGGGATTTCATTCACAAATATTAAAACCCTTAATGACTCCAAATGTTTCAACTGTAGTGTATATTTAATGAAATATAGCACAAGCACACTTTTTAATGAAAACATTTCACAACTGAGGAATGTTAAGTTTACAAAATAGGAAGCAATAGATATATTGCTCAAAATGAAAATGACAAAAAGTCCCGGTTTGTCAAACTTTGTGGAACATGTTCATAGTTAATATGATAAACTACATCGGTGGTTCCTCTGATTTGTACATCCATGAAAAATGACCTTGAGACCAGTTGGTTCAAATTTTTTTTAAAGAGTAGCACTATTCTGTGGTTCAGTGTCCAAATATGTTTTCGGGGTCTTTATGTGAAGAGTCTAGAACTTATCATAAGATGCATTAGATCACATGTCCCTGTCTCCCTCAGCGTTTGTCTCCATCTCTCTGTCTCCTTCTTTCTCACACACACCCACTCACAGTATTCCAAACAGTTCTTTTAACCATTATGGGATCTTTATGTGAAGTGGCGGTTCGTATGAAACACTGGGTGGGCGTCATATCTTCAGATTAGAAGGACCACAGGCCACAGGCCAATGACAGAGACGACGTCAGATTCATTACATGACTGAACCAAATCACCATCCTGCACTGTCAACAAAACTCCATCCGCAAACTAGGACCAACCTGAGCAATGCAATCAGATCTGAGGCACAACTGATCATCCCTGTGGGAAAACAATGACTAATACAAGAAGAATTAAGCATTTAAGTTGCATTAAGGCAAGACAGTATAGGCATGCACTAGTCAGGTTTGAGATTTTGGGATTTTTTTTTTGTTGTCTTTCTGACTAAAGAAAATAAAAACAGACATTTAAATGTTTATTTCATTACACGTCATCTATCTGCATCTGTAGACTGCAATTACAATATATTTTAAAGTCGTTTTCACAAAATGAGTCAGAAATCTCTACTTCACACTACAAAAAAAAATTCTTCCTCAGTTTTTGTCTAATATCTAAACATTCTTAAAATTACATATTAGATCTTATTTTCTGAAAAAATATATCAAAATTAAGTGACTTAATGCTTAAAACAAAGAAAAATATCTGCCAATGGGGTTTCCATTTAAATTATGTTTAATTTTTCTTATCCTTTAAGCATAAAGTCTCTAAATTTTATTTCATTTTTTATTCATTTGATATTTTAGCAGATGCAACGTTTTAGGCCTCATAGGGTCACTGCAGAAGCAAAAGCTGTTCCAAAATGATTCAAAACTGTGTTCTGAGAAACATGTTTTAATTAAATTCTGAAATAAATTTAAATTAAATTCTAAGGCGACATCTATCTATCTTATCTTATCTATCTATCTTATCTTATCTATCTATCTTATCTTATCTTATCTTATCTATCTGTCTGTCTGTCTGTCTATCTATCTATCTATCTATCTATCTGTCTGTCTGTCTGTCTATCTATCTATCTATCTATCTGTCTGTCTGTCTGTCTATCTATCTGTCTATCTATCTGTCTGTGTGTCTGTCTATCTATCTATTTTTTACAGAGGACGTTGTTCATATAGAATTTGTGCAGTTTAAATAGCATTTTATTTCTAAAACATGGTGAAAATGCATATTTGACAGTATTTTCTGATTTATGGAGAGCTAAACAGAGACATCCGAATCCCCTCTGTATAAACATTCAACTCTAATATGTGACCCTGGAGCACAAAACCAGTCTTAAGTCGCTGGGGTATATTTGTAGCAAAAGCCAAAAACACATTGTATGGGTCAAAATTATCAATTTTTCTTTTATGCCAAAAACCATTAGGATATTAAGTAAAGATCATGTAACCATGAAGATATTTGCAATATGCATTGCTAAACACTTCATTTGGACAATTTTAAAGGCGATTTTCTCAATATTTCGATTTTGTTGCACCCTCAGATTCCAGATATTCAAATAGTTGTATCAGCCAAATATATCATAACAAACCATACATCAATGGAAAGCTTATCTATTCAGCTTTCAGATGATGTATAAATCTCAATTTCAAAAAATTGACCCTTATGACTGGTTTTGTGGTCCAGGGTCACACACGTCAAAAAAAAAAGAAAAAAAGAAAAGAAACATGTATATTGAACCTGGCTTTATATAATGTTCTGGCTTTATAAAGATTTCTGTTCTGGGAATGTATGGAGATAAGTGCACACATTTAATTAGATAATGTCTATTTTGCAGCGTTTCAGAAAACAATTGTTGTAATGTGCTGTGATTAATCAACAGGTGAAAGTATCGTGATATCAATTAATAAAAAAATTGACCGTTCACCTGTAATGTCTTGTCTTAATCCCAAAGCTACATCCACATGTCATTTCATGCCTTCCAGAAAGCATATAAGGTTTTAAAACACATATTAAGCACACAAGCTAAGCTTAGTCTATGTTTGTGAAAGCGATCTCACAGTAAGTTATAACAACAACAAGCAACGTGGGCGTAAAGCATCAACAACTCCCGTCTATCTAGGCCATTTAGCTCCGAAAACAAGATGATGGGAATTTCAGAGCAACGGTCAAAGTCTGGATCCCATGATCTCATTTCGGCCTGTAATTTACCAATGGCACGGCCTCCATACTAATTTCCACAGTCAAACTGTCAATTTGATGTTTTATGGGAACTGTAGGTAGACACCTTGCAGACTATGTACAGGGTTTCCCCAGCATACACAACAAAGGAGCTCAATGGCACATTTGTCGGTGACTTTCTCTCCTTGTTTTCATTTAACTCTTTCATTTTCCGCTATACATCTAAGTAGTCCGCCCACCCTCTCTGACACACCGAAACCACACACACTCACACATATGTCCATGTGCACACACCGTTTTGCCTTTCCATTTGCTCATGGGCCCCCAGATATAAGTCAATGTCTTGAATTACTCACCCAGTGAGGGCCACCATCTGCTCCACTATATGTGCTTGCTGAAGGTATCACAAAGACTTTCTGTATGAGAGAAAGACAGAACCACTCCGTCAGTTATCCACTGGGTGATACACTCGTAACCACATCAGATGCCCCCCTATGGACCCTCTAACACAGCAAATGAGTAAGCAGTGGTCAGCAAGTTTTTTTTTTCTGTGATCAGAGGTTAATACACAATATGACACATCTTTGAGCAGACCGACATGGAAAAAGGCCCTGTACAGATGGCGTGAGCCTTACAAGGCCCAGGGCTACAGCTAATACACTCGAGGGAGGGGGACTGTGAAAAAAAAGAAAAGAAACAAAAACATGTCTGAAAACCTGACTGGAATGAAGCAGGATCAAAGATGGCTCCTGTCCAGTCTAGATCCTGCTGACTCACAAGTTCAGCCATGATAAAAGGCAGGATGGGCGGCGTGGGTGTTGGGGGTCGGGGTTTGTTGGCTGGTGCCTGGTGCAACTCAATCAGTCGGGACTTACTCATTATGTTTTTCTGCTTCAGTGTTTGTCACGGCCGTCTTGGCTGAGTCGCACAAACACCCTCCTTAACGTCTGGAGCCTGCATGATCACATCTGGACGTATTTTCAATTAGCTGTTTCATTTTTAGTGTTTTTGTGTCATCATCTGTGCAAATTTAGTATGTGTTTTAGTATGAAAACAACACCCCCCCTCTTTTTTTGATGAGCTTAGCGGAACTACTGGCTAATCATGTTATTTGTAATAATTTAAGAACTTTTTATAGTGACGATGTTTAACTGTATGTAACTGTTTTTCCTTCTTTCCATTGTTCCATCATCGATAACGATTTTTATTGAATGTTTTTAAATAACTGAATTGTGGAGATTTTTAAATGTATGTAACTGCTGTTTCATTGTTTCCATGGTTCCATCATCAATAATGAGTTTTTTAACGTTTTTAAATTTTGTTATATAATGTATTTTTTATATGAGGGCTTTGTGGAAATTTAAAAAATACATATTTCACACACACACACACACACACACACACACACACACCCCTCATATGAAAATAAACTACATTAAATATTTTTAAAAAATGGAAACATTACAGATAGTGACACAAAAATAGTCATTAAGACATATGATATATATGTTTATGTTACAGTACATCTGCATAAATACCCATATTTCTTTTTTCAACATGATATACCAAAAGATCATAATGTGCAAAACATGCTAATACTAGAACATGAGGAGAGCAGCAGATCTCAGTAAGAGATTGTCAGAATAGGGTTAATCCCAATGAAATAAAAGAGAACATTTGAGACGAGTGTGTCATGTTATATATAAAACCATATTGTGTGACACCTGATCCACAGGTGAGGCCATTCAGACATTGTAGATGTATGACTAACACTGACACTATCACACATTTTCTGTCCCTCTCACCCTTGCCTAGAAGCACACTTTCTCTCTTATCTTTCATTTGATTAAATTCTTGCTCACCCACAAGTTTACAAGTTCTCTCAGTCTCTCTTTATCCATCTAAATACACACACTCCTATGTCTGTCACTTTCCGCTACCCAACCCTCACACACACACACACACACACAATCAACTTTACCGTAACAGTAAAAACAGCTCAAATCTATTCTTACGAGGGCATTGCTTTTGTTGTTACTTCTCAAAATGTGCAGTGTAGAATATGAATATAGTTATGAGACATATTTATGAATTAAATATGAAAGGGGCTTGAGAAAATATGATATTTGTACACAATCTTACATTTGTTTTTAAGAAAAGAATTGTATATATTGTATACATCCTTTCAACAGTATAAGGGAATAAAGCGATTGTGTCTCCTCTAAGCATTTAATTCTAACAAAAAAACAACATTAAAATCTCTTAATTAATTTCATTTGTGTATGAACTGCAAGAGTATGTTTATTTATCTCTGTGTGGGTTGATTTCAAACACCGATATGAAGGCAGTATTTTTTTCATTTTCACTATGAGTGTTTTGTCAGCTGTCATAACGGTTAAGTTAACAGCTTGTGAGTAAACTGTACTGAAATTACTGGACGAAAAATTTCTGTTCATACTGTATTTTTCAGGCCCACTTCATCATTAAGAAAGCGAAAAGGCAAAATTAATACTTTTTTCCATTTTGATCCATAGCCATTTACTGTGCAGGTATTTAAATACACTTATAAATATAGAAATGCATTTTAAATGTATTGGTGTAGTATAAAACAAGGTGTACCTGTATTAAATATATTAAAAGTGCATCTGACTTCCTAAACCCACATTACATCATTCTGCAAAGATGAAGAAAAACTACTGAAAGTATGCGTTACAGCATATTTGGACAATTTCCACCATAATTTAATACATCTGAGTATGGAATGAATGTTAGGGCGTCTCAATCGAGAGGCTACAGCTGCAACTTTCACAAAATGGAGGCGGATAAAACACAAAATGGCCGCCTCTGATTTTACTTTGAGTTTAGTTGATCTGAATGCTCCTAATGGCATTTAAACTCAACAAATATGAAGTTATAGAAACATTTCACTTGTGTAATATACAAATATATATATATAAAAAGATGAATACTTTATATTTATGGTTATATATGTATGTATACATATTTTAATATCCATAGGCAACATATGGAAACATATATTTTACATTTTGCATATATTTTTGTATATACTGAACGTTTACTTTTTACCTATTTATTTGTCTTTGCATTAAACTAATGAAACATATTAGAACATATTATCTTTTCACATTTTCAAAAGTCTGTATGCCAGGAACTGCTCATTCAAATTCTTTACTGTCAGCTTCTTGTTAGGTGATTATTGTGAATATGAATCAGATATATAAAGAGGAAACACACAAAAGCAAGCCTGTGAACACACACATTTCTCAACCTGCATGAACAAAGTCATTTATTATTTTCTATCGGAGCATCAGCATCACTTTACTACTGTTTTTAAGTAATGTCTTTACTCACCTCAGTGTGTGTCTTCATCATTGTTTTTCTTACAGCACTGAAAATAAATTCCAGAAAGGGTTTGGGAAAATGTCCAGAGGTGATCCATGACATAGATATGAGATCTGAAATGTACAAAAAGCTCATGAAGGTCTAGGAAAGCACAAGGAATAATAAAAAAAACACTTAAGTCTTTCATTCTAAATCTATATTTGAAATAAATGCAATGCAGTATAGTGATGGTTACAATTATGGTTCATTTTTTCTATATTAGAGTAAATATATAAGATAACACACAAAGAACAAGAAGAATCCTTCACTCCGATTCCATGCTGATTTTTAAAAAGTGGAAGCTCTGAACAAAACTATGCATCACTGTCAAACAGTGACATATTCATGCTATTACTAATAACCTTGAAAGTACTTTTATTCGTCAGAACACTTACAGAAAGACGGCTAAGAATTCCTGAGGAATCTCTCGGATTGCAAAGTCTGTTCTGATGGCAAAGATCTAAACAAGAAAAGCGTTACAAGAAAAGAGTAAGAGAACAGTACTATCAGAAAAATGAGTCAGATACAAATTAACACAAAAGACTGCTAAAAATTAAGAGTTAGACATTTAGTTTGCCCTTGTGATACACAAACGAAAAACTATTTTTAAAGCTGTGATCTACATTTTTATGGACATTACATTACAGATAAATCAATTTACAGTTTCATAGTTTTAAGTATTAAAACTGTATTAATTTAATGTGTTTCATATGCAGTAATATATTCAAAGACTTGAAATTATATAACCAACAAACACTGTACATGAAAAAGAGGAAAAGCATATATAAAACTGAGATTTCACATTTGATCATCAATTGTCCAGGGATAATTTTTAAAGGCTTCAAAGCTGACTTTACTAATAATTCTTTATTTACTTTTCAAGGATTTACAGTGCTCTAAAAATGAATAACAAATTATGAAGTTATGATAATACAGAGACAGTAACAAAGACAGTAATGAAAAAGATATCATACCATTTAAAATAATAACTGTTTGATTCAGAGTTAAAGAATAAGTGAAATTAAATATATTTTAGGGATTTAAAGCACCTGTCACATATGACTCTATTTCACCTAAACCCATCGATAAGGCAAGTGAGGAAAATTTGAATACACTTAAAAAAACAGCTTGCTCAAATTTCTTTCATGCATCTATCATGCTTCAATGTTTTTTATCTTTCCCTTAAAAAACAAAAAGGTAACGAACATGTCTGAAAAGTATTAACAGTATTATCTCATTTTTGATTAAATAATTATCCAATTATTGTGCAAAGACATTCTGACAATGAGCTAAATTTATTAAATCATCTGCGTAGTTTAGTTAGACATTACCAGTTTAAAAGCAATCTCAACTCTTGCTTTAAACTACTGTTCATCTAAAAAAAAAAACCCTGTAATTGTTCACATTACAGTCATTGTTAAGAATTTTTCTTCTCCATTTTTAATTATTTAACATGATTTGGAAGCGTTCTTTTAACACACGGAGGGCAAAATGTTGCTACATATTCTGAGGATATCTTTTTAAAATGGTTGTATGCAAAAGCATATCAGAATGAACTGATCTTGATGAAACAATTAGAATAAATTAAAACATCTTAAGAATAAGCAATCATAGGAAAGATGGGATTTTAGCCAGCATACAAACTGATAAAGCAGGAGGAGAATAGATTAGAGAACAAAGAACAACGCTTCTTATTTTCAGCTGGCAAGTTAAGCACAAAACAAAAAAAGGTTTGGAACAGTGCATTGATGGACTTTGCTCTTTGTACATTTTATGTATTTCTTTATTTAATTTTAACCTCCTAACTAATTTAGAAGGGACTCTTACATTATTAGAAAACCAAAGAGAGAGAGGGAGAGAGAAGGTCTGTGTTCACTTAAGAACAAGTAGTTAATCTACACTAATTACAAGAACTTTTTTTTCACAATTCATAAAAAAAGAACAAGATAACTATATCATTTTTAAACAAACCAATTTGGTGTAATGCTACTCTAAAAACTACAGAATCTTACTTTGCAAATGCATCATTTTTGCAGGATTTTCCCCCAAAACATTACATTCAGTAAAATGCATATGTATCTTACCTAACAGATTGAATTCTCGTGTTCTACACTAAAAATAAATGAACAAAAATGTCCAAATGTTTAACCCTTACCAGAAAGATCCTTGAATCTTTGAATGACACATTTTAAATTTCCATTTGAATTGGAATGGGGGACAAGACCAGACGCCTAGGTGCTTCCAGTGAGTCACTGAAAGCTTGAAATATCTGAAGCTTTATTCCTCACAAAAGGCTATTTTACTGAAATGACAAGGACTTTCCTGCTGATACACTTTCTGGGAAGAGGGGTGGTATATATATAAAAAAAAACTATATAATGAAAAAAATCTAGGAAAAGATAATAACAGCAGATTCTAAGGGAGACGTTTTGGATGTTTGCATAAACACCAGCATTAAGGTTTAGCAGACATGAATTCTTTTAATAGGTTTAAATAGCAAATTGACAAATATATAGATTTCGTTTTTTTTTATTTATTTTGATCTGTCTAACTGACTGGACCAGATTTACTGTGGGGTTAAGATAGACAAGCAAACAAGGTTAATATTTCTAAAATAGCAGAATTTGTAGTAGCTTGATTTGCACTTATTTTAAAATTTCATTTATCATATATATAGATATATCTTAAAATGAAAATTTGAGAGTATTTTTATTATACAAAGAAAATGATTCTTAGTCTACTAAATAAATGTTTTAAGATGTTAACAAAAAGACAATAAATTATTCTGAATAACATGCTAGGATTTAGTTCATTGCAAAAACACTCTAGATTTGTCTGTTCTATAAATGCACTTCACAATCCTTCTGCAAATATTAAAGATTCACAGTTCATCTCAGGATCAATGCATTTACATGTTTTTCAATCGAATAATTTTTTGCAGTTCAGCGCATACACATTTAATTCTCAATTTATCTCGTATGATCGAAAATAAACGTTTAACACCCTCTGATCATAAAAATGAGAAGGGGTGCTGCGAGAAACGCTGACAGGTGGCAAATACAATTAATATATTGATGACATGGGCCAATGAGATCATCTTTAATTCATTTACTGTACATAGGCAGAGAATGCTTTTTGCTGCTAGAGATAAAAGTACATTAGCACTCGATATAATGGTTGAAGGGCATGGGAGGGGATTTTTACTGAATCAAACCTAATATGGACATCAAATCGGTCCAAGAAAAGCTGGCAGGGGAGAGAAAGGAGGGGTGATGGGGAGCAGGCAGAACAGCTGTGTTTTGATTGGACGAACTTGAAAATTCCAAATTTGTTCTGTCCAATCACAAAGACTGTTTGGACACATAGCAACAGCACATTTCATTCCATTGCCTTGTCTCTCTCTCTCTCTCTCTCTCTCTCTCTCTCTCTCTTTCTATAGATTCTTCCGTTCATTTTTACAGTAAACCAGACAAAAATGGTTGTCGCAAATGTCAGGTTGGTAAGAGAGGAATGTCTTTTGTTCCGAGCTTGAGCACTCCGGATCAGCTTTAAACCGCAAGATGAAAGCGGTTGATTAAAGAGCGACACTCATGCCCATCCCCGTTACAAACACATCATTCTGCTCCGAGCTGTGAGTCACTTTCAAATGGGCATAAGAAACTGCTGAGTAATGTCAAGACTAAATCACTGCATTCAGGTCCAGTCACAAGTCTCTCATCTGTCTTCAAAGGTATCTTTTATCT
>JAFVLL020011725.1:0-29647 GCA_021397915.2 Tor tambroides
CTTGATGAGCAGAAGAGACTTCTTTCAAAAACATTACAAATAGTAATGTTTCCAAACTTTTGACCTGTACTGTATATATATATATATATATATTTCTGACCCTAAACTTTTGAGTGTTCCTAATAAAATACAGAAAATATTACTTCTACCCACAGTTGCCATCTCTGTTATAACACACATCTCCCCCTCAAAGACAGATCTCTTTGTGCTGATGCTAACGGCTGTTTTCTGAGGTGTCACTGTGACACATGACTGCATTTCACACAGCGTCAACAGTTCAGAGAGACTGATACACTCCAGAGAGCCACAGCTGATTTGGGCCCCGGGGCAATGGAGTGTGAGAGAGACTCTCCCAGCAGTCAACAACATCAGCGGCAGATCCTACCACAGGTCCTCTATATTCAGCAATTAAATCCACTGCACACTGTAGCATGAAATTGTCTGATGTGGTTTAACGGATAATGGTCGGTGGAGCACTGATGCTGCTGAATCATTTCAATGTGGCTTTTGCTGATATGGAATTTATAAACACAAGATGTGTTTACTTTCCCCAGAAAGCTGAGTTTCCCATCTCTGGATACGACTGTTATGATTTGGTGGTTTCAAATGGCAAACATGGTGGTGGTCTCATGGTTTCTGTAATATTTTTACATGGTTTCTTAGATTTAATTCCTTGGTGACTTTCTAGTCCATGTACCCTGAGAATGAGGTGAGGAACCCGAGGATAAACAAGAAAGAACAGGTGTTCACATTACAGACAGGTAAAAACAGACTATAACAAGCTTAGGCAGGTAGAGGCAAGTTTCGTCAGGTGAGGCTGTGGATGGGTACGAGTGCAAGGCCGAGTTAGGCATGTGTGGACATGTATGTACGGCTCAGGACAGGTGAAGAGTGTTGCTTTTAATGCTTACCGAGCTGGCAGGTTCTGCCGGTCCAGAATGGAGGACACACACACTGGAAGCCCTGAGGCGTCTCTTGACACGTGGCCCCACGCCCACAAGGACTGGAGTCACACTGCAACACTGCTGCAGACGAAAAGAACATGTGATTTCACTGCCTTTAAATCTACAAATCTGTCCATCCATCCATCAACTGTATCTACCCATCCTACTGTCTGCCTAACTATCCTGCTGTTTATCATCTATCTGTTCATCCGTCCATCCATCTCTATCTATCTATCTATCTATCTATCTATCTATCCTTTTGTCCGTCTGTCCAGCATTCCATCCATTCCACTGTATCTGCCCATCCTCCTTCTGTTCATCCCTTCATCTGTCCATCCCTATCTATCCATGGTCCTGTCTATCTATTTATCCTTGTGTTTGTCATCTATCCATCCATCTGTCCATCCAATCTATTCTCCTATCTATCCATCCATCCTCTTGTCTGTTTGTCCGTCCATCCATCCATCCATCCATCCTCTTGTCTGTCCATCCGTCCGTCTATCTATCTATCTATCTATCTATCTATCTGTCTGTCCATCCTTTTGTCTGTCTGTCCAGCATTCCATCCATTCCACTGTATCTGTCCATCCTCCTTCCATCCATCTGTCCATCCAATCTATTCTCCTATCTATCCATCTATCCTCTTGTCTGTTTGTCTGTTTGTCCGTCCGTCTGTCCGTCCGTCCGTCCATCCATCCATCCATCCATCTATCCTCTTGTCTGTCGTCCGTCCATCCATCCGTCCATCCATTCATCTATCTGTCCTCCCAGCTTTCTTGCCCCTAATATGATAATTAAGTTGCTTGGTCATTGTTTTAAAAAAGTTTAAAACATTGTGACAGAAGAAACAAGTTTACATCTAAATCACTTCTGAGTCAGTTCCTTCGAATCCCACATCCTAAAACTATTTAGCATTAAACTGAAATGTCTATCATGTATCTGCTCTCATGTCAACCAAAACTTGTATGACTTTATCCCTGTGTAACAAACATTTTTGAAAATGTCAAAATCTTTTCAATAAACAGTTTTACTTTTTTAAATGCATTTATTAGATTGCAATTTAAACCCAGGTCTCCTTGCATGCTAAACCAAATCTGTACCACTATATTAGCGAGTCTAAAAAATATATAGTTCCATCAGTTTAAAAACATTTTGGGGGGCATTAGTGTCAGCCCTAATTCACTTAATGAATTAGGCCATGCCTAAACTGACAAGAACAAGTAAAAACACTGCACTGGCCTTAAAACAGTCAAACAAATGCTCTCAAACCTGAGGAGCTCCTACAATCTGATCTCTGAGACACATTATCACCTGTGCATCCTAGAGGTGCGTGTGTGATTGCTGATTGTTTGTGCTCCAGTTAAGGAGCATTATTTTGGTGTAGATCTGACTAAAATTGGCTGCAGCAGTACAGGAAATAGCAGCTGCCGTTGATTGGTGCTGATTGCAGTCTGTGCAGGTGTGTGTGCATTTATATGCTTAACTACCGGAGGCACAGGAGGGTCCCGTCCAGCCCGGCGCACACACACAGCTAAAGCCTGTTGGGTCTTCAACACATGTTCCACCATTCTCACATGGAGAGGAGAGACAGGCGTGCTCCACTGTTAAGGGAATCAGAGGAAATGATTCACGCTTACAATCTGCATCACATCTGTGTCTTATATCCTGTACTATCACCACCTGTATCAGAAATGCTTACTGTATAGCTCTAACTTGTTTGGAACATTGAAGAGTGTGTATTTTAAGCTGTATTTGTCATCTAACAGTGATTCTTGGTTTGATGCTTCAAACTCCAGAGCAGTCTTGCTGTAAATTTATCTCTTATCAACACCTCACAGAGCTACATCAGAGATCACATGTTAACACAGACTAAAATTATCGTTAGCGAGGAGATAATTGGTCAGACACATGCAGGGTGGCACAGCGAAAAATAAGAGCTGATAACATGCCGTGCTTCATCTAGGAGTGAGCTTTGACTACAACATCCTGCAGATTTTATTCTCGAACAGCACATCTTTGAGGTGTGCTTGTAATAGGCTGTCAGGGTTGACAGACTTTATGGTTGTGTTTTATAGAGTCATCTCACCGATGTCACAATTGCGGCCGCGGAAACCCTCCTGGCACACACACAGATACTCGTTGGGTTCAGTGTTGGTACATGTACCACTGTTCTTGCATGGCTGATGGTTACCACAATAATTCAGATCTGTATGCAAAAGAGAAAGAGATGTGGTTAGGAAAATCTGACAATTTATTATCTTGAAATGGATGTGTTTTAAAAAGGCAAAATCAAGTCAACACAATCAAAATGAACCTTTCTGAAAAGTGCATTCAATTGTATTAGTGCTAATATAAAACATTTTATGCATTAAGAAATACATAGTGCTGTTGTAAAGACTCATCTGAATGGTTTACACTCACATGAGTTGAACACTGTACTGTATAGTTTTCAATAGTACTAGTAATAGTATTTTGCCATGCTGAAATGATGTAACTGGCAATGCTTCACTAAATGTCATGAGAATCCTAGTAGTGTAGTGTTGCAAAAATTAAGCAATGGAACACACTTATTATTGTGCTTTACCAGCAGAGCCACTTTACTCTCAACCAGTACAGTGGTGACTGCAAAACTGAGTATTAAATGTCCATTTTCCATGATCCAATCAATTCCTGACGGATAAAATCAAGTCTCGTTACACATTTTTTCTTGTTAAATATTCTGTTTCGCCAAATGTCACATTATGGTAATACACTGGGTTGGATTCATGTTGATTTAAGAAATAAAAAACAAAATTGTGGTAAGGACAAAACCAATGCAAATTTATCATCATTTAATTTGTTCCTTGCAGCAAAAAAGAAAAAAAACAAACTTTTTTAAAGCCACATGATTCAAAGGACTGTTTTCGTACTCAAATTATATAAAAACACCTATACACAAACGCATACAAATCATTATTATATGATTTGTAAGAAAAATCATTATTAAATTTAAAACTGACTCAAAAAATACTAAGCTATGTGAAAACAGATGGGGTCCAGTCCACTTCCAGCAATACAATATACCAACATCTGTATAAGAACACATGTGACCTGCACTTTCACCCCTCTTTCCATCCACATGTCCCTAAAATGTACATGTACCACTGGGAACTGTTGCTTGTAGGAAAAGGATTTTCTAAACAATAATTTCAAGCTCAGATTCATGGGGTTACACAAAATGCCAGTTTGGTCTAGACACAAATTGAGTTTGACGTCTCAGGCTTTGTTTAAATGTAGTTTACTTCATAAATCATACAAAATCTAACCAAGAATTCTTACGAGGTCATGCTTGAAGGGATGAGTTAAACTCAAATGGATTGTTTCCTGAAGATTTACCCACAACACACAAGCATGCTTAACTGGAAGAATTATAACCACAACATACAAATAGACACACAAATTAAAACCAGTGCAATGATGGAAAATGATGCAGCCTGCATACTGGCTCCTGAGATCTGAGTTTAGAAGAAATGTGTGTGTATGTGTGTTTGTGAAAGCCATTGAGATCAAGCAAGTATCTATAGTTTTATGACCTCGATTCATCTGTCTGCATAGGTTTAGTCCTTTGTGTGTGTGTGTATATATTTATGTGTGTGTGAGGGTGTGACAGTACCATTCACACAACCGCTGAATGGCAAGAGCCTGTTTTAGCCTCCACCTCACGGCTCACGTTCCGTTTACCCAAGACTATTGGCTTACACCTCTACAAAGCCCTGACGAAACCCCACGCGTGGGTCCATATCAGCTAATCTGGATCTATTACACAAACGTTGCCTACAGTAAGCAGTTAGCATGTCTTGGAATCAATGAACCTAATGATTTTTTGGCCATGTGTGATAAAATATGTTGACCGCTTTTCATTTTATAAACGCCATTGACATATTTATTTAATATGACATAACCATTTCATTTTCAACCTCTCTCCAAAACCCTGCCCTGCAAAGACATGACAGATGTTGTCAGAAATCCTGCACAAAATGATTGACAGGCAGACAACATTTCTGATAAAATAAAGTGCTTTTCTATTTTATTGGCATCTGTCAGGTAGTATTTCTGATGAGCTTCAGAGCTTCTCCAGCCACTTTTTCTTTTTAATCCAGCCACCTGTCTCAAATGAACTTATAAATATCATAGCTATTTTTCCCTAATAGTTTTATTCATTATAAAAGTTTGGGAACAGTAAGTTTTTTTTTTTGTTTTTTTTTTGAAAGAAAGAAAGAAAGAAATACTTTTATCCTGCAAGGATGCATTAAATTGGTCAAAAGTGACAGTAAAGACATTTAGAATGTTAAAAAAGATTTCTGTTTCAAATACTGTTCTTGTAAACTTTCTATTCATCAAAGAATCCTAAAATTCATGGTTTCCACAAAAATATTAAGCAACTCAACTGTGTTCAACATTGATCATAATATCTAGTTTCTTGCATATCAGTATATTAGACTGGAGTAATGGCCGCTGAAAATTCAGATTTCTAAAATGTGTTAAAATAGAAAACAGTTATTTTGAATAGAAGCCTAATATTTCACAATATTACTGTTTTATTGTATTTTTGATCAAATAAATGCAGCCTTGGTGAGTATAAGAGGTTTCTTGAAAAAATATAAAATCTTACAACCCAAAACTTTTGAAAGGTAAGTTAAAGGTAAGTTTAAATACAGTATATTTAAATTATTTCTGACTATCAAATTGAACCAGTCTTTGGTCTACTAATTTAAATCATCTTTTGTTGGTAATCAGACATAGTTGTACAAACATTTTAATAATAATAAGTAAATTTTTTTACAGTGTTTCTTTTAAAAATAAATTTCATTGCTGTCATCAAGCTCACAGCTGCTGGTCTGTGTTAAGTGAACGCTGTGTAAAGCATCTCTTCCAGCGTGAACAGGTTGTGAGAAAAGTGCAGAAATCTGCCTCTGTCTGCTGTCTTTAAATATGCGCATATATTACAGTTATACAGCTAAGGACAACTAAGTGTCATCCACATATTTTTTCCTTAAAAAGCAACTGATTGTGTTACATGTAAAATAGAGAATTAAATTATGAGATTAATCACAAGGAAATATTAAAACCTGATCGAGGGCCCTAGTAATAAAAAGTTTTGCACATACAAACCCACCAGCACATTTCCTTGTCATCTCACCTTTGTCACAGAGCAGGCCGCCCCAATTTGTGTCACACACACACTTCCAGGGTTCAGTGCAAGTGCCGTGATCACAGCCAGGAAACGTCTCGCACTCATCGCACAGATCACCCTTCCAGCCATAATGACATCTACAGTGAGACAGAGAGGTTACAGCAGACAGGAAGTGAGAAAAAGACACAAACAAAAGCAAGTAGGTGCTGAATATGGCATGTATCAGTGCTCGGTGGAGCTTGTAAAGAGGGTGTGATACTGTATTTCTGAAACCTGGACAGACTCACTTGCACTCTCCGGGCAGATCGCAGGAGCCGTGTTCCAAGTGACATCCCTGCTTACACACCGCTACAAAAATAACCATACATGCATACAGATGATTGATTCAGATTAGTGATATAATGATCAAAATTATTCACTAAAGACATCTTACAAGTGCAGAGAATCATTTTTATAACACACATAACTGAATTAGACAAAAAAAATGGAGACATAATCCATTGCCAGGTAATGATGGTCTGACACTCCTCTTACTCAACTATTGTTAACATAGTGCTTGCTGAATGTTTTGACTTAGGATATGGTAGTAATATGGGCTCTTCCTTGATCATCTCAGGGGAGACATTTCTCCCTTAAGTCATTCTCTGCTGGAAAACGGATTTGGCCTCAATGGAATGTTGGAAAAGCATGTGAATAAATAATCCTGTAGTCTAATTGTCATATAAGGACAGAGTAAGTACCGGTTCACACAGAACACATTTTTGTTTTGAGAATGGTGAGACGTAAGAACACCTACTGTACATTTGCATTATAGTGTAATATAATATGATATAATATAATGGAAAATTGAATGGAATAATGAATCTGTTTCACTCCTTGACATTGTTTTACTGAAAATTACACTGTTTAAACAACATTAAACAACTGTACAGATTGTCTGAATGAGCAACCAAGGTGGGCGGAGCTTAAAGTGTTAGTTCACCCTAAAATGAAAATTACCCTATGATATACTCACCCTCAAGGTATCCTAGGTGTATATGACTTGATTCTTTCAGACGAATCCAATCCGAGTTATATTAAAAAATGTCCTGGCCCTTCCAGGCTTTATAATGGCAGTGAATGGGTGATATTCAATAGTCTAGTAGGATTAGAATAAACTATGTCCATCCATCATGAAAAAAGTGCCTCACACGGCTCTGGTGGGTGAATAAAGGCCTCCTGTAGCAAATCGATGCATTTTGTAAGAAAAATATCAGTATTTAAAATGTTATAAACAGTAATCTCTAGCTTGCGTTAACTGTCGCCGTTCCGGGCGGATGACGTAGGTTATCGGCATAACGTAAACTCCAGTGAGAATATGCTAGTCTCTCGAGAACCAACGTTTGTTTACAGGAGCAAAGCAACCAAAGTTTCCTTACTTTAGCAAAGGAAAACCAGTCTCCTCTTGGCTTATATCAAAATCCTCCTACGTTTTTCTTTACAAATCCTCGTTTTGTACTTCTAATTCGCGACCAGTGTTTTGTTTTGCTCTCTCCTCTGTGCTTCCGCGTTTGTCACTTCTCACCGACGCATACCTCCAACATCATCCGCCGGAAAGGCACTTTCTTGTGAACGCATGTACAACAGTTAGCGGAAGCTAGAGACAACTGTTAATAACAATTCAAATATGGATATTTTTCTTACAAAAATACATCAATTCGCTACCGGAGGCTTTTATTCACCCCCCGGAGCCATGTGGAGCACTTTTTATGATGGATGGACGCAGTTTATTCTAATTCTATTGGACTATTAAATATCAGCACCCATTCACTGCCATTATAAAGCTTGGAAGAGCCAGGACATGTCTTAATATAACTCTGAATTGGATTCTTCTGAAAGAATAAAGTCATATACATCTAGGATGCCTTGAGGGTGAGTAAATCATGGGGTAATTCTCATTTTTGGGTGAACTAACCCTTTAAACATTAATCAGTTGTTATGTCTGAAGACCACAGTACATAAAGACAATGTGCTGGAGCCACTCACCCTGTCTGCACTCTGCTCCAGTCCAGCCCTCCTTACACACCTTAGTACCAGAAGGATCACAGTCGAAATGGCCAAAAAAGTCATCTCGTGCTCGGCAGAGTTTGTTGCAGAGTGGGCCGTAGTAGTTGGTGTCACAGCGAAATCGCAGACGGTATTCCAGAGTGAATGTGCGGCCGTGATGCCGGAAGGGCTGCCACTGCTCACCTGGGTTCAGCATGGAGGACAGCAGCACTCGCTCTATTAATTCCTCCCTACCTGAGGGGGCAACAGACAGAGTAATGTAAATGTATGTATATATGTGTATACAGTATACATAAAGTTTCTCATATTTTTCCTCCCCAAAAGGACACTGAAAAGCTATCAGATGATATGTGTCTGCAAAAGGACCTTAAGTGAATGTTCAGAGTTTGATACAATTTAAGGTTTAAATGTAAATTTATTGTTTTTGTTTTTTTCATTCCACAGATTAATTTGACATGCCCCTTGTTTTTTAAAAGCAAGCTAAAACTTCTGTTACAGTAAAACACTTACAGTGGACGTACATGAGGAACACAGGTGTTTTAAAAAAAAAATGAATAAAACATCTTAATCAATATTAAACATTATACACTACCATTGAAAGTTTGCAGTCAGAAAGATTTATTAATGCTTTTGAAAGAATTCTCTTATGCTCACCAAGGCATTTATTTGATCGAGAATACAGTAAAAACAATAATATTATAAAATATTACTACAATTTTTGTATTTTATTATATTTTAAAAACTCATTTATTCCTGTGATGCAAAGCTGAATTTTCAGCAGCCATTACTCCAGTCTTCAGTTTCACACGATTCTTCAGAAATCATTCTAATATGCTGATTTGTTGCTAAAGAAATATTTCTTATTATTATCAATGTTGAAAATAGTTGTGCGGCTTAATATTTTGTGGAAACCACAATATATGTTTGTCAGAATTACCATGATATATGGTGACAGATTAATAGAAAGTTCAAAAACAGCATTTATTTGCAACAGTAACGTTTTGTAACATTATAAATGGCTTTACTGTCACTTTTGATGAATTTACTGTATCTTTGCTGAATAAAAGTATTATTTATTATTATTTTTTTAATCTTACTGACCCCAAAAAATTGCCTGGTAGTTTACATGTTATCTTGAGAATTGTATGAATCATATGTTGATCTTAATTGTGTTGCATCTAATTTTAACTTCACAAACTCTGTTGTCATGACAATGTTACATTTACATTTATGCATTTAGCAGACGCGTTTATCCAAAGCGACTTACATTGCATTCAAGATACAATTTCACATTTTTATCAGCTCTTGCTTTCCCTGGGAATCAAACCCATGACCTTGGCATTGCTAGCGCCACGCTCTACTATTTGAGCCACAGGAAAGTTACGCTAGTGTCTAAATAATACTTTAAACTTTACAGCTAATAATATGCAGGCTTATGTTGAATAATTCAAGTATGTGCACCCTGCAACTGGTTTTATTTACTTACATTTAAATTTATTTCTGTATATATGATTTTGTTGTCTTTTTTAATTAGTCGAAATTATTCTCTGTGGTAATCAACAAAGGCTGTTGATAGAGCTTGAGTTGTGCGTCGAGGTTTGATGAGACATTAGATTCATTCATCTATCTCTCCCTTTTGTCCCTGGTGTACAAGAGCTTTCCCAAAGAGACTGTTAGCCTGCCTCATTTTGAATACTGTTACATAGTGCATTATCTCTCACAAAGCACTGCAGAAAGAAAGAAAACTTGCCTAACAGATGAGATCATTTGGGCTTAAAAACAAAGGAATGAAAACAGGGAAGAGTGAAGGTGTTCAAACACACATAAGTTTTCCTAGCAACCCCACACACGCAATAAAAATAAACACATCAACTGCATACAGTGACCCAAAAAAGTATTTGGGGCCAAGGCAGTTTCACACACAGAGATCTGGACATGATGGTCTTGTCCTCTTCTGTTAATGGACTGCAGTTTGTGTAAGCACAGTCAGTAATTAGTGCTATGGTCCATTCAAACATCGTTCTACTACAGTCCATTAGAGATGTAAATGACTACAGCAGAGCTGCACTCATGCAGAAAACCTTGAGCTCATTTTATCACTGACATGTTAAAGCACATGAATTTACATGAACATGAGTCTGATCTCTCACTCGGGGATGTACGATGACTATCACACAAGATCCATCAAACCCATAAGAAAGGAATTAAACACTTGATCTTGTGATCTGTGATTTTGAATTTAGAGGGTGATTCAATGATCATAGAGGGTGAGACTGTCTTTGGTATACTGTGGTCCTTTATCAAAGCATTTGGTCATCACAATCGCATGATTCCAGAAATGATTGATCAAGAGGGATGAAAACTGAACTACAAACGCTTAGGGATTCAGTGCGAGAATCTGCAAATATATATCTGTACAGAACCAGGGTAAAGTAACATTTAATTGGTCCCGTCCCATGGGATGTTGAACTGGAATTTGCATTCGACTGACCAAAAAGAATTTACTGAATTACAATTCAAAGACATTTAACAGTATCCAAAATATATCTAATTAGATTAAAGGGGTCATATGATGCGATTTCAAGTTTTCCTTTCTCTTTGGAGTGTTACAAGCTGTTTGTGCACAGATAAGATCCCTGAAGTTGCAAAGATATTCTTTGTAAAAGTTAAGACTCTGTCACGCCCCCCTAAAACGGCTCATTCAAACAGTGTGGGGAGATTTGCAAAACACCTCCCAAATGTTTACGCAATGAAAGAAGGCGGAACTATTATTCTCGCTGTAGTATTGTTGCTTCCGCCGACGCCATGTCCTGGAGACATTGTGTATCATTGTGAAAGCGAAAGTACTTTGTTTGGGCTTCCAAAAGAGGACACAACTAGAAATCAGTGGTTAAGTTGTATTTACAACACTGTTCAATGCAAATATTCGAGTGTGCAGCGCATTTTACGGAGGACTATTTCCTGAAGCTGGAAGAGTAACCTACAATGCTGGCTTGCACAAAGGCTGTTTCTATAAAGTGGGGCAATTCCAACTTTGCAAGGACAGTCTGACGCTTCTGACTCAGCCTGTAAGTATGTTTTCTTATTTAAAGAATTTGCCACTGACGACTCAAACGCGAGTTTTGAGCAGTGTAGAGTAGTGCTTGTTGTTTGTCGTTTCTCTGATCACAAATGCAGACATAGTAATGTTTATGTGGCGCGATGCAATGCGACATGTAAAAAGACAGTATAAGTCATTATAATCAGTAATTATGTCCCATTTGAGGTCTATCCCATTTTATTTTTTATTACCATGAATAAAATTGCTATTCTCTGGTACGTTTATTCAGTTATTCTATATTTTATTTTCATAATTTTTGTATTAATTTAATTGCAATTTAAAGTCATTCGTCATGTAATTGTGCACAGCCCTGGACCAAAGATGTCTTGAAGACGATGAAATAAATGAGAAATTGAACAACTTGTGTCCTTGGCCCTTTCTCTCTCAAGTCTTTTTCAAGGACATAATGGGTCAGGACGGACTTTGTTAAAGCTTGTTAAAGCTATCTGGCACTCAGATACATGGCTGTATTATAATCCAGAGTTGGCAGGAAAAAACGTCTCTACAATTCCAAACTCACGTCATTTCAACTCCCGGATCAGCCCACCTAAGCCTCACCTCACCAGAGACAAGCTGTAAATCCAATGAACGAGAGAAGGGATGGGTAAAGTAAATGAAAAGACATGACAGGCGCTGGAGGGCAGTGTGAATGTGAGATTTAGAGAGAGTAGAGAAACAGAGATTTAAAAAAAACGAAATGAAGAGAAAATTAAAATTAAAGAGAACAAGAATTCAAGAAAAAAGACAGAATGTTTATCAGAAAGACCAAAAGAGGAGATGAGAGAAGTAGATTCGCCTGCATGTTTGTGAAACAAACTAAGTTTGGTTATTTATGAATATGAAGTGCCAATATCCAAGTGATTAAAATGTATCTCAGTGTTGTCTGAAGCATGCACATGTGTGTAATTTATTCATTAAATAGTACACCATTATTGTGCATGAGAACATAATCAGTGCGTGTGATTGTGTGTGTGCAAAATCCAGCAACATATTTTCAGTCATGGAGTTTTTCTTCAATTATAAGGAGAAACAATCAGAAAGCAACACAGGAAATGAAAGAGTCATGGAGACTGACCCCGTGCATTACTGTGTTCTCTTGTAATCCCCAAAAGACAGCATGAGGGGTAAATACGGATTGGCTGTCTGTTGTTGGCGATGTCCTTCTTTTCATTCTTTCTTTCTCTCTGCTATTATATTGCTACAAATCGTTTCTGTGAGGACACATATGATCAATGGATTTTATTTTATTTAGTCACTCGCACACACAGACACACACACGTATCATCATACCTGCCTCTGATGTTTCATTGTCATGGTCCAGAGCCTCGATCACCAGAGAAAACGATTTCTAGACAAAGGAAAATAAACAAGGAAATGCATGTCAGCGCTTTTTATATTGCAATATGTACACAACACACAAAAATGCTACAAAATCCTGCACAAATGCAGAAATGATACATAATTGAGGGTTGAGTCTCAGTTTCTCAGAATTCAGATTTTCCCCACCATTTTATCATCAATCATATAAAAATCCTAATTTGGACCTTAGAAAAGTTACAGTGCAGTCCTCAAAATAAGTCACAGGATTTGAGCAAATAAGGGACGAATTATGTGCCAATGCTTAATACTTTGCTTGTGAAAAAGATGTGTGCATGATTGTACTGAATATGCGCTTGCACTGCAGTGTATTTCAAATCATAAAAGTATATTTTTTAAAAAAATACATAAAAAAAGTACATAAAATTTTGCATATAATATAATATTAGTGAAATAAAATACCACTTAAGAGAGTAGACTTTCAGGACTGTTTCTTAAACTCAAGTTTCTTAAGCACACTTTAAATGTGCAAACTGAAAGTTTTAAAGTATATATTAAATCATTATGTTGAAATAATATTTTGTTGTGCTTTAAAGAATTACACTTATTTTGATGTGCTGACTAACATACTAAAGCACATATAAAGTACTTAATTATAATATTACCTGTAGTGTGTTATTCAATATTACATTAAAGTTAAGGTATTTTAAGTTACGACTCCATTACAAATGTGTAATTACAAATATATTTTAATACATTACGTAAAAGCTTCAATAAAAATGACATTAAAGTAAATTTTAGTTTGCCAGAAATATGTGTAAGCACACATTAACCATATTTCAAAGAAAAGAAGTAATTATGAAATTAGGCTACATATAAAGTTGTACTACTTAAATGGGTCAAAAAAAGCACTCTAAAGTTCAGATAACTGCATTTAATATAAATTTTAATTATAATACATTTTTCATTTAATTGCAATTAACATCCAATTAAGTGTCCGAAAACTTTATATTCATTTCACACTTAAGTATATTCTTTAAAAATATGTTTGTTTGTTTTTTTGGTCAAACTTTATTTTAAGATCGAATTCTCACTATTAACAAACCATTAATTATGACTTTTGCCTCAATAAACTCCTAATTTGCTGCTTATTAATAGTTAGTAAGGTAGTTGTTAAGTTTAGGTATTGGGAAGGATTAGGGACGTAAAATATGGTCATGCAGACTATGTGATTTATAAGTACACTGTAAAAAAATTCTGTAAAATTTACAGTAAAAAAAAACAAAACAAAAAAAACTGGCAGCTGTGGTTGCCGGAATTCTACTGTAAAAATACGCAAAAACATTTTAGGTTTTACGGTTTTAACTTAAATTTACAGTTAAATACCGTAATTTTGTTAACTGATATAATGTTAATATACCAACCTATTGAAGTACTGAAATCTGTTTTGTACCTTTGAAATACAGTGATAACCACCAAATGCAGGTGGTGATGAGAAAGTCACATGATGAACCAAAGCCCATTGCAAGCAGCTTTTAAATAATAACATATATAGAAGGTGCACAGTGTCATTCACACAAGCACTAAACACCATCATGGTGAGACTCGTTAAACTGAAATATGCAATAAACATTAATTTAACAACATTAGATGTAACATACAAACCTAATAAACATAACTGATAAGAAAAAGCTAAGAAGAAACAGTTATTTCAAAGAAAAAACATCAAATTCAAACAAAATTTGAAATGCAATGCAGAGAATTCGGGGAAAGTCAGTTTACGGTTTTTCCCTGTAAATTTTACAGGAACTTACCGTTAACCATTTAAGAGGTCTTTACTGTAGCATTTTCACAGTTTTTTACCGTTAAAATCATGGTCATTTTTTACAGTGTACTAATAAACAGCCAATATTTTAATAATATAGGCATGCTAATAAGCAACTAGTTATTAGTGAGAATTGGTCCCTATACTAAATTGTTACAGTTTTTTCTGTAATAATAAAAGCATGCTAAAGTGTACTTCTTTTACAAAAGGGTTAAGGGTTTGTTATGTTGTAAACACCACTAATAAAGTACAGATGTGTTTGTGATGTGCTTTTAATGCTGAAATTTGCTACTGGATCTTGGTTTGAGCTTTTCCTCTGATAGCTACATCTCTAACGTCCAGTGGGGGAACAGATGGTGACACTGAAAACAACAGAAAACCCAGAAAACAGAAGAATGTCACCATTGATTCGTAGCAGCACTGAGGCCAAGCCTCTCTGCAGATTAAATACAGTACCAATCATCCCCAGACAACTGACAGTCATGAGTACTTAAACAAATAGAGTACTTCAAACACTATTGAACAAGCGGCTGCAACATCACAACGTGATTTAAAGGGGGAGCCGACAAATTCATGAGAGCAGCCATCAACAAGTAGAAAAAGACAGACAGGGACGAAGAAAAAAAAGAGAGGACGACAATTTTCTTCCTCTCTGTGTCCCCTAAATGAATAATTCAAAGCCACACTCTCGTTCTCCAGTGAGAGGTCCAAACCCTGCCATGCAAATGACACAGCTGCAGCATTCTGGGTAGCGAAACTCTAAAAGGCAGCGTGGATGTACGGTCACGCCTGTCTCGTAAGTGGCCACCACAGAGGAGTGGTGGAGCTGAGCAAGCGACGGAGAGAGAAGACATGAGAGGCGTAGGAACGATTGGCAGGAGTGAGGGAGCTTGATAAAAGTGCTGTTATAAGGGTTGAGAGAACATGATTCAGTGATTGAATGACTGACTGGGAAACGGACACGAGATGAAGAAGAATCGCTTCATGCGACTGAAAAGCATCTTGCATTAAATACACACAACAGAGCTTAAGCTTTATAATTACATAACTAAAAACTGATTTCAATTGCCGCAGCTCAAACGATAAAAGCTCTTCCATGTAAATGTGAGTTTTTGTCACTAGCCATGATTGTGACAATTAGCATTCCCATATCCATTAGCATTTCCACTCATCTCAATGGCAGGTGCCATTAAGATGACTAGCACTATATTTAAATATTATTATATGAAAATATAAATATGTAATTTAGATTTATATGTTTCTTGCAAATACATTTAGTTCAATAATGTTTAATTAGAATACACTGCTATTTTGAAATGATCATCAATGCTGAAAGATGTGTTTCAAACCCGAATGGTGTAGTAATAGTTACTCACATTCAACATAATGAGGTTAAGTGACAATGTAGCGTTTGAAATGTTTACTACTTTTTCTGTCATACTGTCATCATTTACTCACCTTCATACGGAAGCCTGCTTCCGCCACTGAATAAAGAATTTTAAAAAAAGATAACTGCAAGTTATCTCATCTCACAATTCTGACTTTTCTTCTCAGAACTGTGAGATATATACTCGCAATTGCGAGTTATGAAGTCTAATTCTGAGGGGGGGAAAAGACTGATATAGCTTACTCTCAGAATTGCGAGTTTAGGCTATATATCACAATTCTGAATTAATAACTTGTAATTGTGGATTGCGTAAAAGTCAGAATTGCAAGATATAAACTCGCAATTCTGAGAAAAAAGTCACAATTGTGAGTTTATCTCTCACAATTCTGACTGTCTCAGAATTGCAAATTTATTTCCCAGAATTGCGAGTTTAAAGCTCGCAATTGCAAGTTTTTTTATCATGCAATACTGACTTTATAACTCGCAACTGCGAAATTATATCATGCAATTCTGAGAAAAAGTCAGAACTGCAAGTTTATATCTCGTAATTCTGACTTTATAACTGCCAATTCCGAGTTAAATATCCGAATTGCGAGTTTGTATCATGCAATTTTGAGAAAAAAAGTCAGAATTACAAGATTAAACTCAAAGTCAAAATTGTGAGATAAAAAGTCACAATTACCTTTTTTTATTTTAAAGGCTGAAAAACAGGCTTCCATACCTTCATGTTGTTCCAAGCCTGTATGAGTTTTTTTCTTCTGTTGAACATAAAGGAAGATATTTTGAAGAATATGGGGAACCAAACAGTTGATGGACCCCACTAACCTCCATATTATATATAAAAAAAATAATAATACAACGGAAGTCAACGGGAACCATCAACTGTTTGGTTACACAATTCCTTCAAAATATCCTTTTTTTGTGTGTGTTCAAGAAGAAAGAAATGTATACAGTTTTGGAACAACTTGAGGTTGAGCAAATTAAGATTTTTGTTAGGTTAACTACATAGGTACATTATCTGTTTGATGTATTTTGTCGGTCATCATGCTCATTGGCTGCTAATAGATAAAGAACTACTGAAAATACCCTCAAAAAATAGTAGGTAGTGCACAGTGTATACTATACAATGCAGTATTACTGCTCCGCCCACAGAGAAATCTCATTGGTCCAAAATCCTGCTCCGCACAACTATTAATCATATACATTATGTTGTATTACAGTATTGCACAGCACTTTTTGCTTTCTGTGTGGACAATCAAATTGCTTGTTGCTAAAACTTCTCATGTATTTCCTGGTAAGAAGACAATCTACAAACTAAGTATAAATCAGTATAAAACAACAGTATGACAGGTATGTGTTAGCTAATGCTAAGTATCTTATAAATGTTTCATATAATAAGCTAACAGTCATTACACAATGTAAACAACATGTTTCACATCCTTAACTGCCACTTCAGAGACAGACAGCACTGAAATAAAACCACATCTGCACTTTATTATTCCAGAGATGTGATTTGTGTTGTAGCAGCACATACACTCTCTCTCACACACATATTTGCTCACTCAAATGAGTAATAGCTTTCCACAATTGCTCTCCACAACAGCACTCTCAAAAATAACAACCAGCACTACATACCCTTTCTTTTTCCTCTTAACACATTCACACACACACACAGCATGCCCTCAGTGCCCTAACAAGCTCGAAACATTCACAGCTCCCACACCCTTAAATAAACAACCAGAACAAAGGCAAATTTCTCAGAGATACAAACAAAAATGTCCACCTACAGTGGTCTCCTCTCAGGCCCCGGAGCACTCTCTCAGCCCCCTGCGATGAGATAACCCAAACCACTCAAGTTCAGTGTTTGACACCCTCACACACACACAAACAAGCCTTAGATGGATATCCAGCTCCAATTCAGCATAAACAGCGACTAAACCAAGACTGTCTATCTCCATTATAAAAAACATAACTCTTTCAACTCTCTCAATTTTTTGAGTGTTAATAATGGTGCTAGTGGGCTAAAAATTAATTAGCACAAATCAAAAAGTATTTTAAAAATGTATATAATAATTATATACAACACACAGTCATGTGTACCACAGCACACAACACACAGCTACACATAAAACTGAATTAATCCACAGTTTTTAATAAATTTGGCGAGCCAATGATTCAGTGACCCATTGGGATTGCAAGCAGGTCACTTACTTCATATCTGAATGAATCAGCCATTTGAATGAATCGGTTGAATGAATGACTGACTGAATAACTCAATCATTAAAAGAGTGACTTGTTGCCACTTACTGGCAGTTTTGGTTTCATATTGAGAGTATCATTTCATTTTTTTAATATTTTCATATTCATCATTAAAAAAAACATTAATTCTCATTTATTATCATATCTTTGCACATAATGTAATTAGATTAAAAATGTTAATCGCTTGACAGCCCTAATATATGTTTGTGTGTGTGTGTGTGTGGTCCTGGTATTCCCTACATTATTAGGAACAAACAGAGACCCCACATGGATAGTAATGCCAGTAAATTTGGACCTTTTTTTGGACTTTTTTTTGGTCCCTGTGAGGAAGCTTATAAATCATACAGAATGATACAGAGTTCCATGTATTGTGATAGTATAAACAACCTATTCCAAATTAATGGGCACCTATTATCCCCCTTTTTAGAAGATGTAATATTGGTCTTGGGTGTCCCCAGAATGTGTCTGTGAAGTTTCAGCCCAAAATACCCAACAGATCATTTATTATAACAGCTGGAATATGTCATTTTTGGGGTGTGTCTAAAAAAGAGCTGTTTTGGAGTGTATTGCTTTAAATGCAAATGAGCTGCATATTCCCGCCCTGTCTCCAGGAGAAGGTGTCACATATATGTCTCTCTGCATTACATACCTATTGCAATTAACAGCCGGTAGAAGCAACATAACAGAGCGAGAGAACATATGGGAACATATGTTCAGCAGTACATATGGGAAGCCAAAAACGGTTAAAACGCTAAGCACTATAACAACATGACATTCACAAAGGAGTCTGGAGTGATACAGGTATTTAGATAGATTTTGAGGTGCATTACCTTGAAAAATAAAAGTAATGCACAGCATCCTCAGCAGCTCAGATGTTGGGAGAAAATGAAGACTCTTGTGTTCAGTCTTACATCCAAACACAGAGCACCGGGATTGCTTGCGAGACATTGTTGACGTTACAGCTGCTCGAGAGCAGAGAAAATGGAGGACAGCGTACAACTGCTGAGGGCGGAAACTATAGCAATGCAGGGCTGTCAATCAACCCTCGTGGACCGGCCCTATGCAGTGTGACGTCACTCTGTGTGAGAATCAAAACGGCTTGCCTAGTGAGACTGACTTGGTTTAAAGAGGATTAAAAAATGAGGAGTGGGTGGATTTTTATCATTATAGGGTGGTTGTGTTCACACACACTGCCAACACATATTTATGTCCAAACACCATGTAAAAGTGGATTTTGCATAATAGGTGCCCTTTAAATAACTGCAAATTACATTGTCATTATAGTAAAGTGAATAATTAAAATATTATCTATTAAGTTGATTGTTTACAAATTGTTAAAAAGTTGAACTGATAAAATAAAATACATATTGGTTCATAATTAATTGATTATTATGAACTCTGATTTTAGATTGTATAAGTAATAAATCATGGTCAATTGAAATCTCAGTCACATGTTGACAGGGTCCTTATAACTGCACACCTGATGGGAAAATAAGATGCTGATAAATATAATTTGGCTGTAATAAATGCTTACTTCAGCGAGGCTAATTCATGTTAAGCCCATCAGGTTTGTGTGTATCCGAGTGTGTTTGTACAGCACTATGTGTAATGTCTGTTGTCTGTTGTGTGTGTGGGTGGGTGGGTTTAGGGAGCCACCGGTATTCTCAGCTCACTGTGTCTGTGTTTTGGCTCTAGGACATCCTGGCGGAAGAGATGAGGCAAAAGAACAGAGAAGTTAGGAAGTGACGCTCTCTAAAACAAAACCACACTAACACACACCCATTACATCAGCGCTGGTCGGTCCCCAGACCTTTGTCTCCTCTTTCTCTGTTCCTCTATTCTCTCTCTCTATCAGGCTGCATCAGCACAGGGTAAGCCAACGGCAGCGGCAGTGCCAAGGTCAGAGACAGGCGTACACACAAACACACAGGTGAGTGAACCACACACGTGCAGGAAGGGTGTACGAGTATCTCTTGTCACAGGTCAAGAAAATCTGCTAAATCACTGTTCCCCTGTTCTACCACACCTCTGGCTCCAGATCAACTGTCATTTCCGTTCTAGCTCATTTATCTGATGCAAGTTTTACGTCTTCATGTTGTAATTAATGAGTCATGAGTCACTAATCATCAAAACAGGCATAAGTGTTTTGGCAAGAACTTAATGTTATCTCTTTTGAGAAATTCTGAAAGCAAATAATGGAGGATACTTTTTCAAAAGAGAACTAAAGTGGTAGAGTCAGTGGGCAGAATGAACTGTTGTATTAGCCGCATGTTAAAACTAGGGGTTTTCAAACTTTTATGATGCCTTGGACACCCAAATATGATGATTCCATTGTAAAGAACACCCTTACTAAAATAAGAGAGCACCTGTATAATTCTATGTATAAATGACATATTTATATTGTGTGAGAAACATATTGGCAACTCTTTATTGGTTTTGTTTGTTAACATTTATTAACATTAGTTAACTACATTAGCTAACCTGCATATGTCTAAAGCATTTATTAATCTTATTTAATGTTCATTTCAAACATTTACTAATAAATTATATCTGTTAATATTATTTAATGGACCTGAGCTATAATGAACTAACAATGAACAGTTGTATTTTTATTACCTAATATTTACAAAGATTAATAAATATACTGTAGCAAATGTTTTGTTCATTGTTAGTTAATGTTAGTTAATGCATTAACCAATGTTAACAAATAGGACCTTACTATAAAGTGTTACCAAATATTTTGCCATTATATTAAAGTAAATTATTTTAAAAATATTGGGAAATATTTAATTGTATTAAGTTAACAGAATGTTTTGTTTCTGTACAAACTGTTAAAAATAAATAAATAAAAGTACCATTTTACTACCATTTTAAAAAAAACACAAATATTGTGTAGTTCTCATCAATTATGTTCTTTATATTAATTCAAACCTTTCTTTTAATTAAAATTAAACTTTTTTTTTTTTTTAGAAAAAAATAATGTAGACAGCAAAATAGATTATTAATTTACTTTTTTTCATTTAGCAGGATTAGAGATCCAATTAGGCTTTAATCCACTTGAGCATAGAGTGTGTGCTCATATAAAAAAAAATATTGCCAGCAGCATATATATGAGTTAAGCCATATTTAATACATTAATGGTGTCTTAAAATTTTTAAGCTTTAAGGCTTTAACTTTGACAGATAGCTATAATTATCCGTTTGTACTAATACAGTGATCTTGAGACCTGTGGGAACCATCGAAACAAGACCAAAGACTGTCCCATTACAAAACACACACAAATACATCATATCCTGTTTATGATCTGTGCCTGTTTCTCACACAATCATGCCTAATCACACACACCCAAAATACATGAAATAAACTAGCAAATTAACGAAAAGACAAACAGATGCCGGAAAATCCAACTGTAAACAGCATCAAGCAGATAAGATAAGGCTCAGAGACAAAACTCTCCAGTTTTTAGCACTCAGGACAATAGTAGTAGGAGTGTGTGTCTCTGTGCACAGGTGAGCATCAAATGATACACTTCAGCCCCCATTGTGTCTCCTCTGACATTTTAAAAGCGCTGTGTCCCAGCTCCTACAGTAGCTGTGCATCAAAAAAAAGAAGAAAAAAAATGATAAGCTACAGGAAAATTGTTTCACTGAAAGGCATCAAAAACCATTATGAACAATCACAGTCTATGATAATGACTAGCCGCCAATCAACAGACATAAATACAGTATTCTGTAAGTAAGGCCTTTATATGCAGAGTCTAACTCTCCCTCTGAAAGGGCATGATCAGTATATGCATATGCTTTAATTTTAACACTAAACAGGATGTTGTGTTTGCTATTTCCAAAACCCTTTAGCAACAGAGCTATTTGACAGTCTAATATGCTTGGATGCTTGCATATGAAAGAGCTCTATTCACACTTAAGGGAAAAAGAGGCACAATTGCACTGCAGTGAATTCATAATGAGCTAGCACTGTATTTCACTGCATCCGGCTCCTCAGAATAGCAGCACTTCATGAGGGTTACTCGAAACTTGCTGGACCTTCTCAATGTAGCAACAGTCTCTGTTCTCTGAATTCATAAAGCAGCAGCACATCTGCAATCTATCATCCATTTAGTAACATTTAATAAAAAAGTTTGGCTAAGATCAGAATCAGTGAACAGTGGGGGGTTAAGACAAGGATTAAGACTTGTTTTAGTCTGGAACTATGTAGAGATCAGTCTTTAGACATAAGCAGTCTGTGTCCGTTTCTTAAACGAGTTATGTAAGGTATAATTAGCCGAGAAACAGCTGAATGATCTTTGACACAACATCATTTCAAAATGCAGTTTTAAATAATGCAACTGTATAGAAAGAATTACTATGATAAACAACACAACAAAAACTCACCTTTGATGTTTGAACATTTTCACAGAGACTCCCGTGATGCTCAAGTGTTTTGGGAGGCATTCAGGATGCTATGCAGTTGCTGAGGTGTTTTGAATGATTTTTATCATGTTGCAGTATAGTTGCTCATTAGACCTAAAGAGCTAAAAGAGTTCACCTTCAAAGTCTCTATGATAATTAGTCATCAGTCAGAAATCATATCTGATCACTTAGAAAAGCACTCATCAACAAGACACATGATTTGTGGTATTAATGCCTTTAGCACAAATAATGCATGAAGGCTACAGGTTTAACCTATTTTTATGTTCACTGCGAATTAATGTCTAATATCCTCATTCTAACAGACTGAGCAGTGAACGGTGCTCATTTTAAAGCAACAAAATCGATATATATCCCTAACCCTCTACCATGAGAAACTGTTCGTCTGGAAAAACACCCTTAGGCTGACGAGATTAAACAGTTATGAAATATCTAAATGGCTTTCCTCTCCTTCTCTCCCCCTTATCCACTTCATCTGAAAAAAATAACTTTAGCTGTGTTCAGAATGTAATAGCTACACTACACAGTATAATGAATATTACCTATAGTATTATTCATTCTCAACAGTAAGTAAAACAGTAAACAGTATTCCATGATAAACATTTAATTCATAATACCAGGCCTGTAAGGTTAAGTTGAACGCATTGCATTGTGGGATATAGTATTTCATGCAGTAAGTTCAATGATAACAACCCTTCTAATAGATTTAACATCTTTTAATAATAAAATTATTAGAATGCAGTGTAGGTAGGATTAATCTTTGTGGACTAGATCTGCTATGCTGCTGACTTGATCTTACTGCTGAAACATGTTTGGAATAACAGGGATTAGGATACATTCTGCAAAGTAAAGTAGGGAGAACCCCCGTAGCAGATCTAGACAGGTGGTGCTAGGGAGGAGGAGGGCTAAAGAAAATTGTCATAGCATGCAGTACCAAGCTGGACCATGTTAGGATGGAAATAAATAAGGCTGTGTAGATAGGAAAGAGAGATCAGTTGGCTGCACTGCCAGTTTGAAAGAATCAATGAGCTATTCTGAAGAACTTTATGACTGAATTATGCATTTCAGTTGTATACTGCACATTTTGGTAAATATACTGTCTAATACTTATTGCTAGGGGTGGGCGACATGGAAAAAATATCATATCATGATTTTTTTTTTCAGGAAAATTGTGATTTGTGTCTTTATCACAATTCTTTGTCATGTTGGTTTTACTATTTTGTAAGTTGTCTGAGCAGTACAGCCAAACTAATGTCCCTCTTTTAAAAACAAAGCCTTACGAGGTAACAAGATATGAAATAAAAACGAATGGCAGATATTTAGGCCAAAGTGGGTGAAGATAAAAATCTGTCTTTATTTTATCTTTGTTATTAAAAAATAAGAACAAAGATACCCATTACAAATATACATAATATACAAATAAAACAAACGGTGCTTTATTTCTCAGGTTCAGGTGTATTTGTAGCATTCAAGAAATTGAATGAAAAAATAAAAACACTATGTACACGTCACTGTATAAATTAGTCGTTGATTCTTATTAAAGCAACTGTAAAGTTCTTCAGTCAAGAGCAGAGAGTGATTTTACTCTTTGTGTTTTCTTCTTTTGTGTTCAGCATTTGAAAGAAAGAAATACAGGTTTTGGACAATATGAGAGAGAATAAATAATGATAGAATTTTAATTTTTGGGTGAACTATCCCTTTAATGACAAACAGCAGCATGTTTAGTACTATTAGTCTGCTGTCACTTTAAGACCTGCATGCATCTAATATACAAGCACACATCCATTTCTCTCTCAACTGTTTACTTTCACTTTAGACATAGCCAACTGTGTTTATATGTAAACCTTGTGTGTTTTCGACAATATTAGCGCAATCAGATGGGAAAGATAACTTAGTCCAGTAATCAGGCACTGTTTGACAGGCTTTTTACTGTGCGTGTGCTTTAGGTGTACGCTCTCAGAAAAAGCGCATATCAGAACAGCACACAAATGAAATGTTTACTCTGCAAGGCTTTAAAGCACATGCAAATAATGTACTTTTGTGATTGCAAAGTGCAGTGTCCCATGAGTGTAACTCCACCGCTGAATTAATGTGAATTTTTTGATGTGAATGTATGTCGCGTTGCACAGTATATTGAGACAGAAGTGGCAAAAGAACTGCAACTGACAGAATGCATGCTGTAGCATCGCACACCCCTACTTATTTCTTACTATACTCTCTTAAGGCCCGTTCACGCCGAGAACGATAACTATAAAGATAACTATTAGCGTCCAGCGGACAATATCATCTGTTTCTTCTCAGTGCACGCTTGTCTACCTCTTTAAATTCTCGAGCTGGTGACTGCAGGATTGATTCTGATTGGCTGTCAAAATTTTTATTGTTGAACAGCTGGAAAAAAAATTGTTCTGAAAGTGATTGCAACAATATCGTTTCTCTGTGCCTTTATCGTTATAGATGTGGTGTGGACTCTGTTGTTCTTTAATATGAAGAACGATTTTTACAACTATATCTTTATCATTATCTTTATAGTTATCGTCCCTGGTGTGAAGCCCTGTTCACACCAAGAATGATAGCTATAAAGATAAAGATTAGCGTCCACACCAGCGAACAATATCTTCTGTTTATTCTAAGCGCATGCTCATCTGCCGCTTTAAATTCTCAAGCTCGTTATAGCATGATTGATTCTGACTGGGTGTCAATGTTTTTATCGTTCATCAGCTGGAAAAAAAAAAGTTCTAAAAGTGATTTTTAGAACTATATCTTTATCGTTATCTTTATAGTTATTGTCCTTGCTGTGAACGGGCCATGAATGGGCCTTTATCCATTACTATTACTCTATTACCAATTATATTACTTATTAAAAACATTTTATACACACATACACATACTGCAGCAACAGTAAGAACAGTTAGTATGCATTTCTGCACCAGTCTTCTTTTTCCATTTAAGCCCTGATGACGGCTTTTGTTAAAAAGCCCATTATGTTTTCTCTCTCTCACTCACCCTCTCTCTCTCTCCTCTAAATATCTGTCCATTCATCCATAAACATCTACATGCCAACTTGCATTCATCTTTAAACTCATTGCCCTTACACACTTACTCACTCTCTCTCACTTTCACTCTCTTTGTCTCGCTCATTTTCAGTGACAGTCAGAATAATACAGTGAGGTCTAAAAGCCTGGACCTCTAGACCTTTAGCATTTTTCTCTTATAAGTATCAGAAAAACAGTTTGAAATAAAAGTTTAATTAAAAAATTAATATCAATGTCAGAATGTCTTAATATAAAGTCTGTATATTTTACTTTACTGACAGCAGCTCCGAACAAATTTTTCAATGTGGTTTCAGTGTTTTGGACCCCACTGTATATTGCAATGCTTATGCAGCACTTTAAAAGTTATGAAATACAAACAGACCATATGAAAAAAAAAAGTTATGAAAAGAAAAGGACTAATGATTTGCAAAACTCAAATGGTGTCCCACAGATGGGGGTACAGGAGGATATCCCGACTGAGACAGCCTGTGCAAACAGAGCTCATTCCAACAGGAAGAACTCCCAGCCCTCTGAGAGGAATTTCCCTCTCTCTCTCTCTCTATCACTGACTCACTATATGCTGTTTTGACATAACCCTTTGTCGCAAATTTGCTTAAAAAGGAATTGTATATAAATAATTACAATTATTTATATCGGCTGACAGTAATAACTGTCGCAGAATTAAATTGCCATCAACTAATCTGTTCGTCCAGCGAACATTCAGTTTAAATTCATATCAACTCTAAGAAAGGATATTTTCTTGGCCACAGAAAATACTTTTCTAAGTATTAATGCATTAGAGCATGTAGCAAGGATCGGAATCGTAAAGGGACATTAATATGCAAAGCAGAATCAGAAACTCATGTAATTTGTGCACACAACCTTTATTAACTAAACACTAACGCAGACTAGTCTAACAAACAAACAAACAAACTAACAAACAAACATACAATCACTCATACATGGGGAAAGGGCTAATGAGAGTTGATGGATGAGACCATCAGGAAAGCCATAGAATGCAGTTATGGAGAAAGTCATCCACCTGAGTAAAACCATCAGCGCCGTTTATAACGGGGTCTATAACTTGTACTAATAACCTCTGTTTCGTTTAGTTAAATGTACAATACTTGCACTGCCTTTGGGTCGAGTGTCCAGAATGCAGTCTCAGATGAAAGTCTTAATGGTTTTAATGTTTGGACTCCCGATCACGTTCTTCCAGGTTGAAGAGTGATGAATTCCAAAGGTGTTCTGAGGTAGAAATGTTCTTTCCAGGTAGAAGGTGGAAAAACTAAGAAAAAGATCTGCTGAGGTCCAAGGAGCTTGGTTGAATGGAAAGACAAGGCCGCAAGGCCTGGCACAAAAACTTAAGGTGTTCAGAAGAGTTCTAGCTCACATCTTCATCTTCTCAGAATCTAAAAGATCCGCAGACTGGGCGGCGTCACTTACGTGAGAGCTTTATCTGCTTTGGAGGTCACACCTCTGTGATGTCAAAGAGCCAATGAGAGTCCTGAACTCATGGAGGGAAAGTTTTTATGGCTCTTTGTTTCCCTGCATGGTAATTTGCATAGGTAATTCTCCTGGGTTAATGCATAAACTACTAAAGATTCTTAGGATGCTTACATGTTGCATAGTTATAGACATAAAATATACACTCTCAATTAATTCATCCGAAGACGACTGGATAGAGACCAAACATGATACAGTTAAAGTGATATTAACTAGTGATCTATTATAAGCATGCATAAACAGGATAAAATACACAAGAACATATACAAGAAGAATAATAACATACACAATGACCTGAAGGATATGTGTGTTCATTCAAAGAATGGTTTTCTATGAATTAAAAGGGAGGAAAGTTCTGTTTTTATGGGCATGGAGTGGGTTTCAGAAGAGCCTGTTCTTACTGCAATTCGCATCTCACATACTTTTGAGCAATAAAACAGTCTTATCAGATGGTTTCCCTGGTAACTGAGCCTTTTAGGGTGCTCTTCCAGGAGAAGGGTCCAAAGACCCTCTGCAATTTGTCTCTAGGAACACTATGTAATCTCCTGTATGAATTCTGTCTACAAAACATGTCCCTCTCCAAATCTAGTGCTGGGTATTTTTTCATTGCTTCACCTCCAAATTTACTTGTTTTAAAACTGTTTAGCATTCTCTGCTGTCCCTCATCCTACTTCTTCTGCCTTCTTGTTTCTCTCTTTGAGAAGGATGTATGGTTTCTGAAAAGCCTTTAGGCGGTTTGGCATTTGGCTGCAGCGCGGTCCACAGCAATTTACTTGAATATTCATACACATACAGCAGCACTGACAAAGAAACAAAAATTACTTACATGCACAACTACACATGGGAAGCTTACAAATGATATGCATATGCAACTTTATTTTGTATTCAAAATAAAAATTTTAGTTTGCGTTTTATAAAACAGCATTTTTATTGCCAATCAACATTTTAATTGATTTATTTATTTTCAGGTTTATTTGACAGGGACAATGCACATAAATAATACATAAATGTACAATGTGCCAGAATTAGAATTTTGCATCTACTGATGGTAAAATTGTCACCCAAAAAATATAAAAGAAATAATCTATACATAATACGTACATGCTCCAAAATATATATAAAATTTACACTATTCCTAATACATATAGTTATATCCCCATAAAAATTGCTTTTTAGCTTGTTTCAGTATACTTATTTATTACTGTAGTCTTGCTAATTCATTTTTAAAAGCACAAACAAAATTAAAGGTCTTAATTAACATGAGTATGATCTTTTTAGAAAAAAAATAAGTAAGATAATTAAATGGTGAAACATCAAAGTCTACAAAACAAGTTCATCAAAGGTTTATTATTTAACTATTATTTAAATGCTATTACAGTATTTATTAATGTTTTAAATCAGTCCTTTCAAATTTTTGTTGAAATGTATGTTTTTCATCTAATATTTATATTTTCAGCTTTTTTTTTTTCAGACTTCAAATAACAGAAATTAGTTTTAATAGTTTAATAGCACTGGTCCAGATAACATTTCAACAACATTTCACACTAAAAATGAATCAAGTCCACTTAATATACTTGTATGTTCTGGAGTAAACAAACATTGTCAAATAATTGGCTCTTTTGACTGAAAGGCAGGACCTATAGCAGCATATTGAGCATTATAGTTTCTCACATTAAAGTTTTTGGTCGATCTCCTCTAACTCAAACTTTCTCTGCCACCACTCAGCCAGACACTGAAGGGGTACAGGGGTTTATAAAAGCACGTAAACACATATTACACATTAGAATGCAAAACACATGATGGTGTATACCGAAGCCCTGATCCCTACCCTCCTGCCCCTCGTCTCGCCCATTCTCCTTATTTCTCTCTCTCACTCTTTTTCTTTCATCCCAGGCATGATTATCAGCAGCCTCCCTCTCCCACTTTCTCTATCCCTTTTGTCCCACCTCACATAATTTACCCTGTCTCTCAAAGTCAAATTCTTTTTGGGTTAATTGGCTTGACAAAGGTATGTGATTTCTGAGCACTAAAAACAACAGGCCTCCTCCAGTCATTCCCCGTCAGGGCCCAAGGCAGGGCGGGCGGTCCCTTTTGTCTTTCACAGGAAATTACCTCATCTGGCATGTTCACATAAAAAGCACGGTTAGCATGTGTTGCTCTGTTCAAAAATCTACTGAACTACATATGAAGACAAGATTATAAGGCATCACAGGCTTGCCTACAACATGAAGACAATTTAGCCAAATTGTAAGGCAGCATATGGCTTTTATATCTCATAAAGCCCTGCATATACACTGTGTGCCGAATTATTAGGCAAGTTGATATTCTGGTCATATTTTTTTCCAAGAACATTTGACCAATTCCAAACCACATCAGTCTTAATAACTACTATTGACTTTGTATTTAATCATTTATAAGTGATATATAATTGTCCACGAAGGCTGGAAGTCAAAAACGTCTTATATTCAGGTGTGCCGAATTATTAGGCAGGTTTTCTTTTACAGATAAAATGAGCCAAAAAAAGGGATTTAACTCAGAATGAAAGTCAAAAATTGTTAAATGCCCATGAGGAGGATGCAATACTAATGCAATAATAGAATTTGCAAAGCTAGGGCATGACCACTGGGCAGCGAA
>JAFVLL020011726.1:0-34809 GCA_021397915.2 Tor tambroides
GATGACGAGAAACACACAACACCACAGGAGGAGATCTGGAGCAATGGGAGACAACGAGGAGGAGAACAGGAGGTAAGTAACAACAGGTAAGGATAGAAATCTTGATACTTAAGGTCTTGGTTTCCAGGAGTAGAGTCCATGTAGCATTTACGAGATCAGACAGTGAATGTGGCTGTGGTGTGTGCTTAAATGCCGGTCTTGATGATGTCGGTAATGAGGTGCAGGTGTGCTGATTAGAACTCAGGTGAATTGGATCGTGGTAATTGACTGGAGGGAGAGCCTGGCCGTTCTGTGACAATCCCAAGTCCAAGTCAAGTAATTTTCTTTATTTAGTCAAGCAAGTCACAAGTCCTTAAATTTGCGACTCGAATCAGACTCAAGTCAAGTCATGTGACTCAAGTCCCCCACCTCTGGAATACAGTGTAATCAGACTTTAGCCATTAATATATTTTTAAGATACTGAAAAAAGCAGAAATGTCAGGACATGTCAAAACTTTTCTGGGACCCCAAAACCCCCTCAGACCCCATTTGTTGTGGATGTATGTGATGGCCTGGAAGAGTGTGAGATTTCCCGGTCTGAAATTTTGTCCCAGTCCACCCCTGCCTGTGAGGAAAGACACATAACAGATGTCTTGCATTCAGAGTCTTTACCCAGCAAGACAACAACAGATGCAAACACAAACAACAGAGCTATATGCGTGCGCATCTCTGTTTCTGTGTGAGAGGACCGTGTATTTTTTGCCGCTTTATTGGCTTTGAACGATTACATAAACACACTTATATGTCAGAATCCCCGTCTTTGCAAGTATCCTCAAACACAGTGATTTAGGTCTTAAGAGAGAGTTAACGGATGAAAAAGAAAACGCGTATATGTAACAGTATATTGGATCCAGACTTCGGTCTTAAAGGGGAAGCTGTCCAATATTTGTCCTGTCTGCCATTCATATTAATATTTATAGTCCTATGTATAGAATCTATACATAACACGTGTTAATTATATCTATATAGATAGATATAATTAACACAGTGAAGACTAATTAATTTACACAATGTATGTAGTGTTTCTTATTTATTGTAGTTTTTTGTCCTATTGCTTGAAATTAGTTTCCTATCCTTATTTATCATTGTTTATCTTCAGTGAGCTTGTTTACTATTAACATTGGTGATAAAGATTATGAAAATTCTATGGAGATTTTAATGTCATAAAAACATTTTAAAATTTTTAATATAGTTATAAAAACATTTTTTATAACTATATCATGATATCATTATCATGATATAAATTTAGTCATATCGTTATATAAGATTTTGGTCATATCGCCCAGCTCTGCAGGGAACATAAACAGCAACTTAACCAAACCTCTTTCCAGTGACCTTGGCATTCCCAGTTGAAAAAAAAGTACACTTCCATAAAGTACTTAAAGTGCTCTATTTTCTTGCACTAATTTTGTACTTAATATACTAAAAATGATTCTTTAGTACTTCTTAAGATAAACTTAGGATTATCTAAGTGTACTCAACTGTGCTTTTTTTGGGACACCATGAATACCAACTAAAATGCGCTTTTAACATACTATCTCTGTATTTAAAAAATGTATTTATTCACCACCTGTAGTACACTTGAGTGTACTAGTGTATGAAAGATTGCATCCATAACAAGATAGGCAGAGAGTTCATAACCGGTCTCCTTGACCGTGACAGGACAGTCATAGGGTTCACAGATGGCTTCTGCGGCCGGGTCAAGACAGGACACAAGTTCATGGATGACCTCTGTGGTCAGTTCGGGACAAGGACGAGAGTTCAGGGGCAGCCCTTTTGGCTGTGACAGAACAAACTAAGGGTTCAGAAACGGCCTTCCTAGTCATAACGGGACAGGTAAAGAGCTCAGAAACAGCCTCCTTGGACATGACAGGGTAATCAGAGAGCTTGGGATCGCCCTTATTGGCCATAGCAGGGCATACAGAGGGTTCAGGAAAGGCCTCCTTGGCCAGGACAAGACAGTCACAGAGTTCAGAATCAACCTCCTTATTCGGAACAGGACAGACTGAAAGTTCAGAAATGGCCTCCTTAGCTGTAACAGGACAAACTGAGAGTTCATGATTGGCCTCTAGAGCCGAGACGGGTAGGACAGGAGATTCACTGACATTCTGCATGACCTCGTCAGGACAGACAAAAAGTTCATAAGTGGACACCCCTGTTTTGAGAAGAGCTGAAGTGAACACCCCCACCACCTCTGGAGGTTCTGCAGCAGTAACAACAGGAGCTTCAACAGACACAGATAGTTCAGAGATGGCACTCGTGGCCGTAACAGAGGCATCAGGTAACAGGGAGAGTTCGATAATAGTGTCCGTGGTAGAAACAGCGGTGACGGGGAAAACCACGAGCTCAGGAAAGAGTCCTGCTGTTGTCAGAGGAGGTTCTGCAAAGGAAGTTGCCACCTCAGGGGAAAGAAGAATGGACTCTGAGACAGATTCAAGGACTGGAGTGAGTTCTGGGACAGATTCGTAAGTTGGAGTGGACTCTGGATCAGACTAATATACTGGGGTGAACTCTGGACCATTTTCTAGATCAGACTCATAGACTGGAGCCGGCTGGAGGAGGCTTAGAAATGGATTCAGGAGCAAATTCAGAAACTAAAGCCATCTTTGCACTGTGCTCAGGAGCTGAATACCTAACTAGACTAAGGTCAAGAGCTGGAGCGAACACTGAGCTTTGTTCCGAGGCTGAAGCAGGTTCAAGACTGAAACCAGGAGTGGAAATAAACATAGGGCAGTGGTCATGGACTGAAATCATCTCTGAGCTAAACTCGGGAACAGAAGCCCTCTCTGGACTAAACTCAGGAACAGAAGCCCTCTCTGGGTTAGACTTGGGATCAGAAGCCTTCTCTGGGCTAGAATTGGGAACAGAAGCCTTTTCTGGGCTAAACTTGGAATCAGAAGCCTTCTCTGTGCTAAACTTGGGATCAGAAACCTTCTCTGGGCTAAACTTGGGAACAGATTCAGGGAGTAGAGTGGGTGCCACCACCTCGGGAGGTTCTGCAGAGAAGGCTGCCACCTCTGGGGAAACTATGGTGGTGTGTGCAGCCCAAACACATAGAGAATGGCCGTAACCATAACTGGCAGGACAGAGAGTACATTGTCTATTTACAAGACTGACGGCGCTGTGCCTGGGGAACTGGGGTGAGTAGCGACCAGCAGGCTTGAGAGCGTTGAAACCGTGTCACTTGAGAACACAGAAACTGTGGTGCTTGAGAGCGCTGAAATCATGTTGCTTGATTGTGCTGAGACAGCGGTGCTGGGGGAGCGTAGAATCTGCGTGGCTAGTGAACATAGCGTCTATGTGGTTAGTGAGCTGAGAGTCTGCGTGACTCGGGAGCGTAGAGATCCTTGGAATGCCAGCAGCTCGCACCAACATCAACGATCAGCTGTGACGTGACATTAACATTATATTTGCATTTACATTTAGTCATTTAGCATACGCTTTTATCCAAAATGATTTACAAATGAGGACAATGGAAGCAATCAAAATCAACAAAAGAGCAATGATATAAAAGTGCAATAACAATAGTGTTGCTTTCGTCAACGAAAATTATGACTAAATATCATCGTCAACAAACCTTTATCACGTGACGAAAACGAGACAAGACAAAACGTAAATGCTGGTCATGTGACGATGACTATAATTAAATGTATAATGCAATATTGTTGACGAATAAAAACGAGACTAAATGTGCTTTACAAAATAAAAACTATGCTAAAATGTCTCTTCATTTTTGTTGACCAAAACGAGACGAAACAAAATGTTATAACGTTATTTCGTCTCGTTTAGTTGCGTTATTATTATTTTGCAGTATTTCTGTTTCCTGTGTCTCACTTCAGCGGCTGCACCAGGTCGCACTGTGCAGACGCAGGCGATGTCACTTCCTCAAGCCCCACTCGCGGCATTATTTAGAAGACAACAACAAACAACGTTAAGGGACCGATGGCCGGCCAGCCGGGGTTCGTCTTTGGGAGAAAATTTATGTGTGTGTACTTCTAACATGTTTGGGTGGTAATATAAATGTTGTAAATTCAAATCAGAGCATCTTGCGTGTCTGGAATGGATGTATTCTTGAGTCTATAAGGTAACAATATTATAATTCGATAACCTTGTTTGAAATGGGTTTGGCTAAAAGAAAATTTTGGTTTCGTTTATACTACTAGTACTTATACTATATTGACTGGGTTAAATAGAATTGCATTACTAAAAAGACACTAAAATACAATTCTCATTGACTAAAACTAGACTACATGTCATCAGTTTTTGTCGACTAAAACTAGACGAAAATAGTCATGGATAATTCTGACTAAAATAAGACTAAAATGCTCAGACTTTTAGTTGACTAAAACTTGACTAGACTAAAAAGAGTATAAACGTGACTAAAACTAATAAAAACTAAAATGACAGCTTCACACAAAGACTAGACTAAAACTAAAATTAAAACAGGCCGCCAAAAACAACACTAAATAACAAGTCTCAGTTAGCTTAACGCAGTACACGTAGCAAGGTTTTTTTACAACCCAGGCTCATTGGAAATACGTGCCTCTACATACATTTCTGCAACTCCGTAATTATGTACTGTTGGAAACTTTTTTCCTCGTCAAAGCAGAGACCAGGAGACGTTGGGATATCTTTCAAGCAGAAGTTACTCTTTATTGAGAACTCGCTGTGCGTCGCTGCAGTCATCCAAGTCTGACTATAGTTTAGCACAGTGCAGAGTTTGTACCTTTCAAGGGGGAGGGATACTTAGAGGTGGAGACAATCTAAACAAAGCATGCAAATGCAGTACAGGAATCAGACCATTACCAGAATTTCCCCAGCCCTGACCTCATCAGCATAACAGTATCATTCAAATGCATAGGTGCTAATCCAATCAGCCTGACAGTATTGCCCATACCTTTACATTATCATAGAGACAAAGGCACAGCTGTGCCTTGAGCTTAGCATTCACCTGTAACTGCCTAGTGGCCAGGAAGTGTATAAAGACAAAAGGTTAATGTCTCAGACACCTGGGCTGCCTGACTTGATCTTCTTAGAATGTCATCTTTACCTCAAAATGTAAAACACAATGTTTCAGTTTATATACTATTACATTGGAACCTAGATTTATCATTTTATAAATTTGTAATCCAACAGTACCTTACTGCACGTTTCGCGCCAGTTTCAAAGTGAAATGTCCAGAGAGTGGCGCTAAAACACACGTTTAATACGTGACCATGGCACGTTTTTATTACGTTGGTACAGTCACGTATTGCAGTGTTTTTATTATGCTCACTGAGGTACGTTTTGCGGCTATTCAGAATTCAAATATATATATGTATAGGTACGTTTTTTCAGTTTTGCAGAAATGTATGAAGAGGCACGTATTTCCAATGAGCCTAGGTTGTTTTTTTAAATTGATAAATTATAAATAAAAAAAACAAATAGAACAGAAAAAGTGTTAGAAAAGCTAGTGTTAGTTTTTTTGTAAAAAAAAAAAAAAAAAAAGTCTAAAAGGGACAAGTTTTTTTTTTTTTTTTTTTTTTTTTTTTTTTTTTTTTTAAAGAATAGAAACAGAATACAGAGTGCTAGAGTTAGAGGGTCAAATAAAGATTCTCCAATTCTCCAAGGACTCTGCTTGGATTGAGTTGGGCAGGTCATTCCACCAGGGCAGGTCATTCCACCAGGAGGGAACATTTAATTTAAAAGTCTGTGAAAGTGATTTTATGCCTCTTTGGGATGGCACAATAAAGTGACGTTCACTTGCAGAACGCAAGCCTCTAGAGGGCACATAAGTCAGAAATAATTAATTTAGGTAAAGGGGTGCAGAGCCAGTGGTGGTTTTGTAAGCAAACATCAATGCCTTGAATTTTATCCGAGCAGCTATTGGTAGCCAATGCAAATTGATAAACAGAAGTGTGACGTGCATTCTTTTTGGCTCATTAAAAATTAATCTTGCTGGAAATGGGCTGGAAGACCTGCCAAGAGAGCATTGCAATAGTCTAGTCTGGACAGAACAAGAGCTGGTGAATTGAATGGTGAAATTGTGATGAAACGATGGGTTTGCTGGAACCACAAGCAGTTCTGTCTTGGCAAGGTTGAGTTGAAGGTGATGGTCCTTCATCCAGTAAAAAAATGTCTGTTAGACAAGCTGAGATGCGAGCAGCTATCGTCAGATCATCAGGATGGAATGAGAGGTAGAGTTGAGTGTCATCAGCATAGCAGTGGTATGAAAAGCCATGTTTCTTAATGACAAGAGAAGGCAGCCATTTCGTGGAGAGTCTCTGGGTTAGCAGTCATTTTGTGATAAGCCTCTCTGCATTGGCAACCATTTTGCGGTGAGAATCTTGGCTGGCCGCCATCTTGAAGAGAGACTCTGGAGTGGTGGACATGAAGGGAAAAGACTCAGGAGAAGTAACCTTGACAGTGGAAGGTTGTGGTGTGGCGGCCATCTTGGGAAGAGACTTTGAACTGGTGGCCATCTTGAGATGAGACCTTGAGCTAGCGGTCATCTTGCGAAGAGACTCTGAAACAGCAGACATGTTGTGGTCCTTCTCTACCACACCCACGGTGAAAGAAGAGCCACTCAACAATAGCGCATAGTCCATAAAGTTCCTTAAACTACAGCTGAATTTGATGGATTCCTTCCTTTAATATAATCTTGTCCAAGGGTACTTGATAAGACAACTCACTGAACTGACAAAAGTACTCTTCAATAGAAAGGTTTTCTTGCCGAAGGAGCAGTAGCTGGTCAAATGAGTGCATATTTGGCCTGGATAGCTCCATAAAAGCTGCTGGATCTGGGGTGGCGAAGTCTTCTGTAATGCTGAGCGGTGACAATGGAGTTGGAGATCCAAATACAGTCAGGTCAGGGCAGGCAGCAAACGATCAAGAAAACAAGGTAAAAGTCCAAAGTTGAACCACAGGAAACAAGGAAACTAGGAAATTAGGGAACAAGGGAAACCTCTCAGAACAGATTCATAACCTACAGCAAAACAAGACTTCGAAATAATGATCAGTGAAGAGTCTGTGTACGGGATTATGGGGAATGTAGTCTGTGAGAGTATGACAACAGTCTGGGGTGGAGTGCCCTCTGGTAACCACCAAGGGCACTCCAGCAGGTGATCCTAACAATATTAAGTACTAAAAGAATAATTTTTAGTATATTAAGTACAAAATTAGTGCGTGAAAATAGAGCACTTTAAGTATATTATAGAAGTGCACTTTTTTCACCTGGGTTGTTGTTTATTATCAGTATATGATTTTCTAATTTACATCAGATGTAAGTTAAAAACAAATAATCTTTAATTTATTTGTTTGATGCATAATATGGTTCTTTACCTTATTAGTTTCAGAGAAGCTTATCAGTTTATCATTTCATAAAATAGCATAACTCTGCCATAGCAAAACCCCGCTTAATCACTTATATTTTATGCTTCTTATGCACTTTATTTGTTGATTACTCTTGTTTATCTTGTGTTAATAACTATTATTTTATTATACTTGTGTCTTCCTTGTGTTGATAATACAGTAAGTGGCTCTACAAGTTAATGATATTGCACCTTTAGTGAAGTGTAATCCAAAAATCAGAACGTCATCACTTACGTGAGTACCAATCAATACAATGTCCTAGTCCATTAACACACGCTGTGTTCAGCATGATAATATCATAAGTGTGAGATCACAGTTATTTGTGCACATTGGTTTATGTGGGTGTAATGTGTAATGTGAATGTGGCTGTGTTGGGTGGAGACAATAAAATACTTGTATGTGGGTGTTTTAAGGATTTGGATTGTGGTGAATTATGTCACTCTTGGAATGTCTAATTGTGTTTCTACCCTTCAATCCTTTAATTCTATCCTTTCTGCATGACTGATCTGTAATGTTAGACAAGTCTGTCCTCTGTTCTTTAGCAAACACTGTATTTGGAATGAACACAACTGTCATGCCAAAACAAAGAAAAAATGGTTCACATTTCATCTGTTTCTCCTCAGTGAACTGATTTGATAATAGTTGAAGCATGCCAACTACCTCAAACACCTACACTCTCAGAAAAAAAGATACAAAAGCTGTCATGGGGTGGTACCCTGTCAAAAGGTACATCTCTGTACCTTTTTACCCCAAAGGGTGTATACTAGTACTTTGAAAGTACGTATTATACCTAAAGTGTACATATCAGTACCTAAATAGTACATATTACCTTTAAAAAGAGTGTTTTAAAAGAGTGTAGCATGAAATAGTCTGAATTCATCTTTGATAAATATGCTGAGGAGGGTTTCCTAGCCTCCTTTAATCTCAGTTTAGTCCTGATATCTCAGTGAATTGTTATGGTGTTAAAATCAAAACACAGCTTTAAAGAATGACTCAAGGCTAATTTAGTGATTTAGTGACTTACATGAAGTGACATTTATTACAGGTTCCATTCTCCTGAAATATTATGTCTTGATATGGGACACTGTAGTGCCATGGAAATAATCACTATAACGAATTAAAGCCCTCTAGTACCAAATTAAATAGTAAGCAATATAACAAATTAAACATTGTTGTGAAATGGCTGTGGAAATTTTAGTCTGTCATTTGGCCATGGGATGTAATTAGTCAGGACTGGATTTGGGTGTCTGAATCTCACTCAACGCAACCCTGATCTTATTCACCTGCATGTGCACAAATAAAGATCCGACTGCATCAGAGAATGACTGTTAAATTATAGACTACGAATCAAAAATATGTGTCTGTGGCCTACTAACAAAAGACAGAATATAGGATATAGAAAAAAGATTTAAGGCTAGAGTGGAGTAGAAATCTGAAACACTCTTAAATGCTCATCTATTTGTTGAACTATCCAAAATTAGTTACATTTTATTTATTTAAAAAATCCATTATTTTCTATGAAAAATTATAAAATTGTATTTTAACGACAAAATATTTTAGTCTGTCTTGCATATATTTTTATTAAATTAGATAACATTTTAAGCTGTTAATCAACAATGGGGCATGTTGTCACATTTAGCTTTAATTCTTTCAATCCAGGGTAAATAAAGAAAATAGTATACACAGTATTAGTGAAACAAGAACACATAGACGTGTGAAATTAATGTGGAAAAATACTTAGAACCTGAAGTAGACTTGTACAAACTAGAAAAGCCAAAACGGGTCATGTTTAGAAATGACACAAATCTGGATTTACGCAGTTTAAATTGCATTCAGACATCCCAAACTTGGAAGAAAATTACAAACTCCACAGAAAATGAATAGAAAATCAGAACATATACAACAGAAAAAAATACATAAAAGAATCGGTTACATTGTACTGAAAAGAAACAGAATCATATTCTAGAATCATATTCTATTCTATTCTCAGTTATATTCTTAGTTATATTATGTTCTATTCAGATTAACGCTATTCTTATAGTGTTAATCTGAATAGAATATAATATGATTAAGAATATAATATAGAATATAACTGAGTAAAACAGAATAGGTTGGAGACTTTACAAAATTTGCATCAGTGTTACGACATTCGTAGTGCATTGAGAAGTTTTTAGTTCTCAGTGCAATGGGAAGATCTGTCATCTGTTGCTGCTCCAGTTTTGCTCGTAATAACTGGTATCGAGGAGGAGGAGGAGGAAGATGCTGCTGCTGCGGTCAGAGTGAGTCAAAACCGGGAAGGAAATTGAATATGAGCCGCTGTCTGAACACATGCATCCATTATTTCTGCAAGCCAGACTCACTTCAACATGATGCGCTCTCGTCTACAGCATCCTCCTCTCTCCTCCTCTGTGAGGTGGACTCATTGAGGCGTTTCTGAGAATACAGTATCACCTGATTACATCTACCTGGCATCGGCTTATTAAGAACAGATGATGATGATAGAGGAGGATGAAGCGGAGGCTCATCAGGTGGATATGGAGTCGGATTTGGTCAGCAGACTTCGCTCATTCAGCTGGACGAACGACTTCCCGTGTGAGGTGAACGCGGATCTGTCGCTTAATCTCTCCATATTTAAAGTAGATTCGGATCATGTTCCATCACCAGCGTGCAGGAGGAGGAGGATGATGCTGGATGCCGGAGGATTTCACGACTTGACGGGAGCTGCGCTACGCAAAACCAAGGCATCCTCCCGGCGGAACGCGTGGGGAAACCAGTCCTACGCGGAGCTCATCACCCGAGCCATCGAAAGCACACCCGAGAAAAGACTCACCCTGTCTCAGATCTACGACTGGATGGTCCGATATGTGCCCTATTTTAAAGATAAAGGAGACAGCAACAGCTCTGCAGGATGGAAGGTAACACATGATACATGCATGCACACAATGACAATTCACGTTTGTTGGTCAAGTTACACTTGGTCAAGGTACTTGACTTGGTGATTTGCTCTAAAAAATAGTTAACACTCCACAGCAATTTGTCGTTACACCATATGAAAAGCAATATACTGTATACATTCAGTATTCAATATGTACTGTATGTTGATATACACAATACTGTATATACGCAAGTACACAATAGCATATATATATATATATATATATATATATATATATATATACATACATACATATGCATATGCATATGCAGGGTGCATAATGGGTAAAGAGGGCAAATGAAAGTGTTCTTAACATATTATGGTACATTCATCCTGAACCTTTTATTCATTTGGAACAGATTCATTTTGGAAAGATAGAGCCTTCTTAAGTGCTGGTTATTTCAGAGGGAAAAAGAGCAAAAGGAGTAAAAATGTGGGTGTGGGAAAGAAAGGATGTATGTGAGATGTATGGGTATAATACAATGTGTATTTTATAATACACATAAAATTGGTAGAGCAGCCTGTTTCTATAAGTGAATGATGATGATGGAGCACAAAGCATTTTAGGAGGGAAACCTCTGCATAATGTAATCATGCATTATCAGTTTCCCACTGATCCAATACTCTGCAATCAGACTGATTCATTCCAAACACTTGATTCATTGTGACACCTTTGTCATTTTCTTTTATTTCGGATTTGAACTTCACACTTTATTAATTTATAGTTACAAGTGTCAGATTTCAACAACAACAATAACACCAAGTAATATACTTCACCAGAGTTCTGAAACAACTCACCTTTAAATTGTCCTTTATTTTCTGTTTGAAGAGAACTATAGTCTTCGTTCAGGGGTGTCTCAAAGTTCTGAACTTGTGCTGTAATTTCAGATCTATGCACATTACTCACAGGGTAGGACAAGTATGTAATATATATATGAAATATTTGTATAGCTCAATCAAGAATTATGTTTGTCTTGCTCAGTGTTAATATCCCTTTGAATAAAAATGTCAGTTGTTGACTAATCAGACAAATACAGGTGTTATTCAGCATTCAAATTATACATTAAGTGCCTTTAAGTTGGAATCTTCAATGAGAAAGAATTTTCTCTAAGAATTGTAGGGTGGTTTTGTTGGGTTACATTTTTTGGAGCCCAAATTGTCTTTTGGCACTACTTCAAACAGAAGCAAGAATTTTTCAACACAAAAATAGTTTTTGTGTTATGTAACTAAATCCAAATGGCCTGCTATGGTACGAGAATCTTTAGTAGTACTTAATAGTATTTGCTGTACTTTGTCGATGTTTCATCCAATAATGATCCTAACAGAAAAAACTTAAGCGGCGTACTGTTGGGAAAAAAAAAATCTAAATAGGAATTTAACCTTTAAGGAGGTTAGTTTAAACATCCATCCATCCAGTTTCCAACTGCTTGTTCTATGTAGGGTCGCAAGGATGCCGGAGCCCATCCCACAATCCTGGGCAATAGTCAGGGAAACACCCTGAATGGATTGCTGAACCTACTGAATCCTACTGACAATCATATAGTTACATATTAATAATAAAATATTTACTTAGATTCCAACTATTTGTTTGTGGCTCTATTGTGAGGAAGAACAATTTGCACCTTGATGTTGTTACACATAAAACAGATACAGTAGACATCAACCACAAATATTACATATGCTTATGGCAAAAGTATGTCAGAAACACTTGTCTTAGATTAACTGAGCTGAACTGTGTTAATAAAGACACATTGAGAATCCCATGATTGCATCAATACCGTGGTTTGCCGCTTGGACTGTGCTATAAAAAGAATGAGTTAGCAGCCTCACAATGGACCTCAGTCTGCTCAGCCCTCATAGTTCAGGCCAAATGTAAGCCCACGTCATTAAAATGTGCTCTTCAGAGGTGTGTTGAAAGGGAATTAGCTGCATTATCTTAGTATCAGCCACTGCTTAAACTCAAAAAAACCTTTTGAGAGCGTCCTGACCCACATGATGAAGGCCATCTTTATGCCTGTCTTAGTTCTAACCTGATGTTGAAAAATGCATATCCTATTGTCTGAAGCTATGCAAAACAACTAGAAACTTTAAAGAGGACAGACAAGCATCAAGGGCAGACATTTGATTTTGTTCCAATAGTTTATTTCTTCAAATGTCATCAAATTCATTTTTAATCATACGATGACCATATGGTGACCATATATCTGAAATTAAATCCATGGATTATTCTTGTTTAGCTGTAAATGTATCACTGAAAGTTTCATAGTAATTATTTATTTTAAAAAATTATATTGTTGTGCAATTATGCCAACTAGTCCCAATGTGGTAATTGTTGAGAACAGTCCTATTGATTTAAGAGGAAAGTAAAAAAACAGAAAAGATAAATATGTTTATTTTAAATAACTTTCATATATTTTAGATTTAAAGAGATTAGATTTTTATTTTAGATTTTTTAAAACTAGCAGTTTTGCATGTTTTTTTAAATCAAAAATCAAAAGTTTTCCTGACAGAATGAGTGTGAATCAAAACGTCAAACAATCATTTTAGTGACAACATTCAATTATAAAACAGAAATTAGACTTGTTACCCAACCCAGATTTCCCTAAATAGTTTTTAGTATTGTGATAAACTGTAGTATATAACACTCATTATTTCTACATAATTAGCATAGTTATGAACTGTAAAAACTGCTTAGTGTAGCTCAAATGATGAAAAAAATTATGCTTTTTCACGCTTTCTTGACTGTCATTCACTCTGTCTGTGGTCTAGTTGAAAGTAGTAGATGAAGAGAAGTGATAACATGACTTGAAGCTGCTATAGCAAGCAGCGCCCTCTGTTGCACTAAACAAACTCCACATGACAGAGACAGAGCCTGTAAGTTCTTTTGCTCTGTCTTGCCTCATTAGGTATCATTTCACTGTTGTTGAAACAGTAAAAAAAAATACCAGGAAAACAGTGATTTTTTTGGCACACTGTTCAATAGCTTTGTGTGAGGAACAGATTGCTTCAATGTGATGACATAAAGAAAAGAGTGTACCACAAAATAATGGCAAAAAAACAAAACAAAAAAAACACATCTTTCTATAAGCTGTCATTACGTGCCGCACACGCATGTCCAGTGTAGTCAGCTTCACTGGCTCAAACGACTCTTATATGAGCCGGTTCTTTTTGGTGAGTCAAAAACACACAGCACAATCCGTATTGCCCAATTCTGTTTATTTGTTTATCATAAAATTACTAATTCTCAGCTGACTCAGGTCCTCTGAAAAATCTAATCAATCCAGATAGGATGTCTGGGATTGACATATTATTTACACATTCCGTTTATTTTGTCCTTTGTTGAGTGCAGTAAGTCTTTTCTTGTGGCGTGCAGATTCGTTGACTATATTTAATATGCATATAAGGGCTGATCTTTTGAACTTTCTATTTACAAAATACTGAAACAAATGTATCACAAAAATATTAAGCAGTAACAACTGTTTTACTGTATTTTGATCAAATTCAGCCTCGGTGAGCATGAGAGATGTACTTATTTCAAACTTTGTCCAAAAAAAGGATGCAAAACCTAGTGAAAAATAAATACACTAAAATGTTTTTGAAATACATTTATTTCATGCTGAGTATACTACAAATACAAGTACATATTTATGTACTTAATGAAAATACCCTGCGATTGTACTTTTGCTATATTAAACTGGTATAATTAAAGTCTGCTAAGTTTTGTACTTAATGCACTTTAATTGTTCGAAAGTAGTGCTGAAGTCCAACTAAAGATATATGAAGTATATTTAATTGTGCTAAAGCTGAAGTATTGCAAGTATACTTGAGGTACACTTTAAATATCTTCCATAAAGACCGATATTATTCAAAAATCATACAATCCTTATCAATAGTGACATTAAAAAACTTTTTAGGTGTAATATTAAGAAATGTGCATTTTGCACAAGTAGTACTCCAAATAAAGTTTAATTCTAATTTTATATCAGTAGGTCTTGAGTGATATGTCAGGAAATATATTAATAGATTTGAACTATAGCCTACTTAGTATAAATGTTTTTTTTTAATATATTACTTTTTTTTTTTTAACTAGGGAAATGCTCTCTGAAAACAGTCTCTGATTTCTCTACAAAAACAAGCAAGAATACCAATAAGCTTTATGATCTTCCTATTAGACTGTCTTTGGCAGTCTAATAGGAATGTTGGTCTAACAGAATGTTGGTCTATTGATGGATATGCATAAGAGTGATTGCCTGTCACAACAGAAAATTACTCTCTTCTCATTACCGTTTTTTTTTAATGTTTTCAATGCCCTTGTGGGTGGGCGCATTTTTAATCCATCATTTGAAAGGTGTGTGTGTGTGTGTGTGTGTGTGTGTGTGTGTGTGTGTGTGTGTGTGTGTGTGTGTGTGTGTGTGTGTGTGTGTGAGTGTGTGTGAGTGTGTGAGTGTGTGTGTGTGTGTGTGTGTGTGTGTGTGTCAGTGTGATGGCTGGTAATGTGCTGCCAGGGTATTGCGCGGCGGGTCAGTACGGGTGCCAGGCAGTCAATCAGACTGTAATGTGAAGTGACTAGAGTGTTATTTATAACATGTCTTTAAGGTCTTTAATGGTGCAAGGCGGCAGGGCAAAGAGTCAGGAGCCAATGAGAGAGAAAGAGAGATGACAGACATTGAAATAAAGAGAGAGCAAGCAGGTTCACGTTTTGTATATATAAATACAAAAACACTTATAACATCTGTTATTATAACATCTAATATTTATTTGAGATATTTCAAAGTGCATCATGGGAGACCAGTATGTGAAGTGCTCCTTCTAGCATGTGTGTAAAAGACTGTAGAATACTGACACAAAGTATATGATTAATTTCATGACACTAGAGATTTCTGCTGAGAAATTCTGATTTATTTATCAGTTTACTTCTGTGAACGTGAACAAAAATGGCTTCTTTGCAACAGTGCAAAAGAATACAGGAAACAAATCATGTGCAAAATCTTATATATGGGGGAAGCGGAACTGGTGGCTGGTTGATTGTCCGCAGCAGCTGTTTTTCTATAAAATAAGATTCCTGTAGCTCAAACAGAAGAGTGTGGCAGTAGCAACACCAAGATTATGGGTTCAGTTCAGTTGTGTACCTCTGGATAAAAGCATTTGGCAAATGCAAAATTTAAGATATGTAATCATCAAAAAATTACTTCCACGGAAATACAGCAGAACGTTGCACTTTCAAGTATTGTGTATTGTCCTTTGATATATTAATCAGCCTTGTGCTGACAGCTGCCATTTATTTGGGTGAATATCTTATTTCTATAACAGAGTTCTATAACACTCTGAAGGTGACTGTTCAGAAAACCTTCACCATCTGCTGATTTAATTAACTCAAACTTTTTTTTATAAGGTGCCAATAAGCTACATTTTATCAAATTATTATGCACTGCAAACCCTAATATTAAGTTAATAAACTCCAAGATAAAATTGGTAGAACTTTAGATTTTGATTTTGTATACAAGAATGTTACTTGCACTTAAATACTGAGTCAACTAACTAAATACAATTTGATCCCATTTATCATGGTACTGGGGGCAGGCCTAAGTTCCCATCATCTCACAACCTGTTGATTGGTGTTTACCTTACATTTGCAAGTTAATCCATTACATGTATCCATGCATGTGTTTAATGTATAAATTTATGCTTGTCTTCGTGTCTGATGTTTGTGTTTTAGTGTCTTTTTATGCTGTGTGTCTCGCCTCATGTGAGCATGAATGTACATACAGTGTGTGTTGGGTGTTTGTGTGTGTGCTGATGAACTCAGTTGGAGACCTCAGGGAACAGCTCCTGTTAATAATTCAGACGTGGCTTATTATCAAGGAAATGCAGATTTCATCTTAACTGCAGGCAGCCTGTTCTGCTCAGTATCTCATGAAAGCATATACGCCTAAATGTTCAGCTTTGTACACACATGAAACACCCTCCTAATAACTCCCTCACAGAGATGGTGTTAATTGTTAAAAAACGTCTATCAAGTCACAAGCCATTGTGAAGTTTGGTGTAGTCATTTTTCACACTTTAAAGATCATGTATAAAATTTTCTGCATGTTAAAATACTTCCTCCTCTCTTAGTTTATTAATGCCATGAGCTTCAGATAGGACAGTTGAGAGTTAAAAGATGAGGAGGTAAGAGTGTTTGAGAAACCTGTTTCTCTAAATAAATAAATAAATTACTGTAACAAATATGGTGATGATGTTTCAGGAATTACAGAATGGCATATTGGTGCTTATATAATATAGATATTCATATAGTTTTAAAATCATTCTAAGGACAGAAGAGTCAACACCACAGCTATAATAATGGCACAGAGTAAATATATTGTTGGAATCACTTTCCATGAACATTGACAGCCAATCAGAATCCATCCTGCTTTAAAGAGCTTGAGGCAAATGACACATCTGCAGCACATGCTTATAAAAATAAAGTTATGTAGTAGTAATGTAGTATTATAGTTATCTTTATAGTTGTTGTTCTTGGTGTGAACAGGCCTTTATAGCCGTATTCAAGGCCAGATTTACGAAACAGGGCAAATTAGTGTCAAACCAACGCTATATCACGACCGATTCGTACGTATTTTATGAAGTGGCTAATTTGTATGAAATTTTGTACGATTTGTCTAGACCCCAGTGAGGGGTAGGTTCAGGGGAAGGGTTAGGTGTAGATCAATCGTACGAATTCATACAAACTGTGCAACTTGTAAAATACGTACAATTTTGCAAAAATTATATGAATTTTTACGAGTGAGGTCATACAAATTTGTACGAATTAGCCACCTCGTAAAATATGTACGAATTGCCATGAGATCAGGTTGGTCAAACCGCAATCCCATAAAAGTGACGACAGGAGTAGAAAGTTGATCTGCTGATACTGAACAAACAAAAAGAACACAGAGCTGGATCATTCCCATAATGTCCAACACCATCTACCAAGGGTTAAGACATGCAGTTATATCTGTTAAATAATTATGCAAATATCGTAAATTTACTATCACAAACCATAGTAAATCGCATTGCATGATTTATTTAAATATTCTCCTCCCCATAAAACTGCATCTGAAATTCAAAGTGTGTGTCTTTAGTAAATCCTGACAATGTTTTTTTTTTTTTTAAGCCAAAACAGGGTTTGCGCAAGCACAAGCTGTTAGTAAATCTGGCTCATATTGTTAATAAAACAGTCAACACTTGAACTACCAAAATCTGATTTTTACCATAAGAAGTACTGATATCCACCATAATCATGCATGCCACTTTATGCAAGCTACTTTATGAATCAGAAGTGGCCTGTCTATAAAATATGGCCATTATTTATTTATAGATGGTGATACGGTTTACAGACAGCATACAGTTAACAGGTTTTTAATGTAGAATTTTTACAGATTTTTTTCTCTAAAAATTACTTCTTTTTTTTTTTTTTACAGTGTAGTCTTTTTATTTTTTTTTATAGCAGACATTGTGGAAGCAAATATCTCCATCTAATTATATAAACAAACTCAAACAGTTTCATAATTTCAGCATGCTGGTGTAATGTCTCCATTACACCAACAACACACTGTAGTGGTGCTTCTCTGCTTTGACTACTGCCAGCTATTGGTGTGTTAATATTCACGGTATCCAGTGTATATAAAAGTGAGAGTTGTGGTACTGTTTGGAGACTTTGCTGAACTGCCCACAGACTAATTTAGAGTCTGTGACATGGCAGTATGTCGCTGGGTTATGGGCCATCTGTGGTGATTGATGTCTGGGAGAGGCTATATCTCACACCACTCACAGTTATCTCTGACAGGCTGACACACTGTTCAAACTGGTGGGGTTATCGAAGGTCCTGGCTCATTATGATTCCTGAGAAGCAGTACTGATATAGGCTCTGTCACAAATGTGGAAAAAAGTGCCAATGGTACACTTGATTTAGTATTGTGTGTCCATGTTAACGTAGAGTGTCCCATTTGTTATTTTATGATACAGAAGTGTGCTCACGAGTGCCCCTTTTGCAGCCACTATCCATCCCTCTGTAAAGCCTGCACTGGTAGACTTTATAGCAAACGACTACCTGACAGTGAGGACAGCAAGTGCTGTGGGCATCAGGATGTTTGAGACAAGGCCAAAGTAAAACTCACTTTGACACAGCATTAATGTGCACTGACTCAGAGCTGTCCAGATAGGTGCAGATGCAAATGTGGTCAGTAGCTGAGTAGAGCAGTAGAACAAACAGACAGACAGGATATGTGATTTTCAGAAGCCCTCGTGAATCCAAAAGGCAATATCTAGAGTCAATCGGGGAAGTGTTTAATAACCAAGTACTCAATATGAAGTCAAAACAAATCCAAAACCACAGGAATGACACCACAGAACTAGAAATTATGCGCTCAGAATTGCAGCCGTAAGAACTGGATGTGCACAGTGTACTCAGCAGGGGTAATTGAGGTGCTGAGGGAGGTACACACGGTTGAGATGTGGCCATGTGCTGTTTGATGAAAGTAGGTCAGTTTGAAGGCTGGATGTTTGCTATTCCATCCATGTAAAGTCTGAGCTCAGAGCCAGCAGATAGCCCTGCATGAACCCATGCTCTTTATCTCTTCCATTATGCAACTATTTTATGCTCCATCTTTCATTTGTTCTCTTCATCTCTTTTTTTCCCAAACTTCTCTGCTGTTCTTTTTCATCAGCACATTCAAGATTCTGCCTTTTTTTTTTCTCGATTCAAACTTTTTGAAAACTTTTTCCTGAGTCTCAAACTTGTTTGTATGTACAGGTGCATCTCAATAAATTAGAATGTTGTGGAAAAGTTCATTTATTTCAGTAATTCAACTCAAATTGTGAAACTCATGTATTAAATAAATTCAGTACACACAGACTGAAGTAGTTTAAGTCTTTAGTTCTTTTAATTGTGATGATTTAGGCTCACATTTAACAAAAACTCACCAATTCACTATCTCAACAAATTAGAATACTTCATAATACCAATAAAAAAAAAATCATTTTTAGTGAACTGTTGGCCTTCTGGAAAGTATGTTCATTTACTGTATATGTACTCAATACTTCGTAGGGGCTCCTTTTGCTTTAATTACTGCCTCAATTCTGCGTGGTATGGAAGTGATCAGTTTGTGGCACTGCTGAGGTGGTATGGAAGCCCAGGTTGCTTTGATAGCAGGCTTAGGTCATCTGCATTGTTGGGTCTGGTGTCTCTCATCTTCCTCTTGACAATACCCCATAGATTCTCTATGGGGTTCAGGTCAGGCAAGTTTGCTGATCAAACAAACACAGTAACACCATGGTCAGCAAAGCACTTGGAAGTGGTTTTGGCACTGTGGGCAGGTGCTAAAGTCCTGCTGGTAAAGGAAATCAGCATCTCCATAAAGCTTGTCAGCTGAAGTGCTCTAAAATCTCCTAGTAGACGGCTGCATTGACTATGGACTTGATAAAACACAATGGACCAACACCAGCAGACGTCACGGCACCCCAAATCGTCCCTACTGTGGAAACTTCACACTGGACTTCATGCAGCTTTGATTCTGTGCCTCTCCACTTTTCCTCCAGACTCCAGACCTTGATTTCCAAATGAAATGCAAAATTTACTTTTATCTGAAAAGATTACTTTGGACCACTGAGCAACAGTCCAGTTCTTTTTCTCCTTAGCCCAGGTAAGATGCTTCTGATGTTGTTTCTGTTTTAGAAGTGGCTTGGTAGCCCTTTTCCTGAAGACATCTGAGCGTGGTGACTCTTGATGCACTGAATCCAGCTTCAGTCCACTCCTTGTGAAGCTCTCCCAATTGTCTGAATCGGCTTTGCTTGACAGTATTCTCAAACTTGTGGTCATTCCTGTTGCTTGTGCACCTTTTCCTACTCAATTTCTTCCTTCCAGTCAACTTTACATTTAATATGCTTTGATACAGCACTGTGAACAGCCATCCCTTTCAGTAATGACCTTCTGTGAATTACCCTCTTTGTGGAGGGTGTCAATGATTGTCTTCTGGATCATTGCCAAAGTCAACCGATCTTCTCCATTATTTAATAGTTTTTACAAAGAACAAGAGATACCCGGAATTTATACTGTAGGGATGGTCATTAATTGAAACTCAAATATAAATATTCTAATATTTTGAGATACTGATTTTTGACTTTCATGAGCTGTAAGCTCTAATCATCAGAATTAAAACAAAAAAAACTTTTGAAATGTTTTACTTTACATGCAATGAATCTAAAATATATGAAAGTTTCACTTTTTGAAATAATTTACAAAAAAAATGAACTTTTTCACGACATTCTAATTTATTGAGATGCACCTGTATGTGGCTTAGTTCAAACAAGCATGAAAATAATGTCATTTACACACCACATGTGCCACATGTGTTCCAAATCAGAGTGACTTACTTTCTTCTGATAGGGTCAGCGCAAACCTTCTTTTGGCGTTAAAATAGTACTGTCAGGTTTTACTAAAGACACGCAGTAACGAATTAGTGCTGAAAAGGCGCGGACACAGTTATTTTTGCGCCTGACTTTCTTGAATATGCATTTGTTGGAGTTTCTCTTTCAGACACTAAATTTATGGGAGGAGAGTATTCAAATGAATCACGCAACGAGATATAATAACGTTTACGCTCGTAAAATTACTGTTAATTGTGCCATCATTTAACGCCTAAAAAAAGCATGTCTTAACTATTTTGCGCTTGAAATGGCTGCAATATAGGAGAGGCACAGCAGAGAACAGAGAGTGTGTGGTAGTAGAGAGAGGATTTTTCCCACTAGTATTCATTTATTTGGAATGCCAGAAGAACACATTATCCGAAAATATCGTTTGCCAGGCCATGTTACATTTAATTTGCTTCAGGAAATAAAAGATGACTTGGAACCCTCAACTATAGGAGTCAAGCAATACCAGGTGTATCAAAACTTCTTGCAACCCTTCATTTTTTGGCCTGCGGTTCTTTTCAATGTACTGTGGCTTCTTTATTTCTTTATTCTTTGTTTGCGACTATGCTAATTTGCGCTGCGCTTGGTATATTGAATTGGTCGATATGTAAATGAGATGTTGCGTCTGTGTTCTTTCATTTGCACTGTTGTTAGTAAATCACCCGCAGGAATTGCGCTCTTACGCTAATTTGACCTGCTTAGTAAAAAAGGCCCATACTGTTTACTCCGCTTGTTTCCATACAACTAAAGTGGATTGTGACCAGGAGAAAACAAGCTCCAAAAAGGAACAAAAGAAAAATACATTTTGAAGTCACACAGTTGGTTTAATGCGAGGGACAGACTAAAATTGTATCTTATTCACTACCTGATCTCATTATGAAAACGTACCTTTGGGAACTTTTTTGCAAGACGCAAAATACGTACAAATAAGTACATATCACTGCAGTTTCCAACAGAAATGAACACTAGAGGTGGTGAAACAGCAAGCACTTGTAATTGTTTTTATAAACAGTTATGATTACAGCTCCATATGTTTCACTTTCCAGACATAAGAAGCTTGCTCTGTAGCTCAGCCGCACAGAATTGGACTTAGGATGTGGAATCCTTGGGTATGAATCCCATCAAAAACCTGACTCACGATGAAAGAGCTGAAAGATGAGAGCTTGAAAAACAAACTAAAATGGCATGCTTGCAATTGTTGTTTTACGTCACATTCGCTTTTGTTCATACTGTCGGGTAGGTTTAAGTGTAGTGCAGATGGTACATTATTTTAAAACGTCAAGGAGCATTAGAGTTATAGTGCCACTCAACGGACATATCAAGTCAGAACTGCAGTGACACCTATAAAACCAACATCACATGAAACGTACCGTATATACGTTCATCTGTTCTGGGGGGAAAAAACACTCCTTTAGCGCCACTCATTGGACATTTCACATCGAATATGACACGAAACATACATGGCTATACGTATTTCACGTCTTGCAAAAAGTTCCCACAGGTGCGTTTTCATCAAGAGACCAGGTTACTTATTCATGTAAAACTTAGTCTGTTTCTCACACACAGTTTTAATATGTTCAAATTGATGTACAACATTTAATTTTCTGTTCTACAGAAGAAACAAATTCTTGCCAGTTTGGAATGACATCAGGGTGAATAAATAATTGAGTAAAAGAATTTTCGTTTTTGGGTGAACTATTTTTTTAAACCAATAATTCTCATACTTGCATATGAGTCATACATCCTAAACCTAATCAGATCATTGCCTTTCTTCCAAGAGATATTCACTGGCATTCACCCAAGCCATTCAACTTTAGTGATTCACTCTCTTTCTCTCCACCATTGAGTCTGTCTAGGGTTCATGTCTTGAGTAAGCGTCTGTGTGGTGCTTGTGCACTCATTGTTGGCTCGGTTGACAATATGACACTTGCTGCTTTACCGTGGCAGTCAACTTGTATTAAAGGTCAGAGTTTGTGGCCAGGGGACCTTACCCTTTTCTTCTTCTCTTTTTTTCAGAAAGAAAGAGAGAGGGAAAAAAAAGTTGGAAAGAAGCGCAGGAGATCCATGATTCCCGTGCCACTAGATGCAGTTTGTCCTATATAACATCCAGAATGTTTCAGTTATGGATAATAAAATAAAAGGCAGGGTTCAACAGCTGATCCTGTACCACAAAATTGCTGTTTGAGAAGCCCTCCAAAGATCCTACTTTTAATTTAGTGATGAAAATGTCTGAATATAGATAACAATTTTAAAATGAAGACATAAATTTAAAAAAAATTTTTTTGAACCAAAGTTAGCAAAATAACTTTTTTTAAATTAAAATAATTAGTGGTTTCACCTAATTTTGCAAAGTCCATGCCTTAACATCAAATTTTACATTTCACTTTTCAAAAGACTCCATAGAAGGTCACAGCCTTTCTCAACATTCTTTTAAACATGCACTACCAAAAGCTCCTCCAGACATGATCTTCTTAGAGCTTTTACTGCAGACACTGGACTCAGCAGTCTGAGCCGAAATGCACATTAATATTTCAGTGTCTCGTGTCCAGGATCTCAGAGAAGCATGCTTCTCTTTTGTTTCTCTTCTCCATCTCTGAAAGTGTCTGCCCTTACTTTTGACTCTGCCTTCTTCACTTTCTCTCTGCTGCACATTAAATATCAGACTCTAACTCGAAGTGACTTAATTGGGGTTTTTATGTTTCCGGAAATAGCTGGCAGTTGGTGAGGGAGATGAACATCTGTACTTACCTAGCTTACCTACCACTAACATCAGGAAAGGGGCATGTTGTTTCTTCTCCTCATTTTTTATATATATTCTCTTGAGATTTTTTGTCTACACTTGCAATGCAACAGATATCTGAAATTTAAGATGAAATCAGATTTCAGAGGTACATCCAGTAGGAGTGTGCAGTATGACCAAAATCGAATATCACAGTTTAAATAATTGTATTTCATGGTAACTATTGCTTTCGTTTTGCCATCTTTTTCTGAGATCAACTTATAAACACTTTAAAAGCTATGTACAAGAAAGAGCTACAGTTTATTTGTTTTGGTTTATATCAGTTCATCCATGCTTAGCATCCATAATAAGTGGTCATGGATGCAACCTTTATGCAACTGATTATTTAGCAGTTCAGACAACCTAGTTAATTATGAAAATCACAATTCTAGTTTTGCACATGCTTCTAATTAAATATTCAGTATCTTTGAGTAGATATGCTCTGGACACACAAAATTGGTAACAGTAATCAGGGACTCAAGTGTGAGCAAGAGATATGAGGTCTGAATAAAATATACAAAGGTACAAATCTAGCTACAAAATGATGGGGATATGAGGAAACTTGAGCTACCGATTACTTTATGTATGTTTGATGAAGATGACAGAATTTGAGAGATGCCAAATATCAAAGGCAGTATTTGCTTTCTTATCTGTCTACATTGTCAGCTTTCAGGGGCATTGTCTCAGAGGGGGGAAAAAAAGAAAAGAAAACTACGATTTACAAGATCAAAATCTGTAAAGGACTCAGTAGCCTAATATCCAGCAACACAGCAGTGAATAAAGTTTCAGAGAGAGTCCTTTATTATAGTCTTTAGCATTTATTTGGAGCAATGAAAAAAAAAAGCCACTATAATGCTACTATAATTATACAAAAATATACACTTTACAGCTAACTATATAAATGAAACAAAATAGTAGTTTTAATAGTATTTTAAAAAATGTGTTGTTGATAGTTTTAGGCAGGTGTTCTCTGGCCCTTGAGGTCCAATTTCCTGCAGAGTTTAGCACCAACCCTACTCAAACTCAACTGAAAGCTAAATCAAGGTCTTCAGAATTACTAGAAAGTTACAGGCAGGTGAGCTTGATCAAGGTTGGGGCAAAACACTGCAGGAAAGAGGACCTTGAGGGCCAGAGATGAGAACATGCGGTGTAAGTTAAATTATGTTCCATATGCAGAAAGAGATCTTTGCCTTCTCATTTCAAAAGGCAATTGTTACCTTCTAAGGTGGCATTCTAACTAAAGTGGAACCTTTTGAGTGATTGATTTGGAATGCAATTCATAGGCAGGAGCTCCACATAGCAAATAAAAAAGCATTACTGTTTAAAAGTTCATGTTTTGGTGTTTGCTAATCTAACACAGTTACATACATGGCCATGCCTTAAAATACTTTGTGGTCATTGTTTGATTGGCAGCTCATTCCTTTAAAGCTAGTGTTACGCTCACAAATGAATCATTGATTGTTTTACTAAAGGCCCTGAACACATTTTGTCTACCCCATGTTTTAGCCTGTTGTAATCCCTAAAATGTTAATTAACCCATTTGAAATGAATCCCAAAATCATTCCTTTCTCAGCTATTAGTCAAGTCAAGCAGCCTGCATCTTTTGCTTTCTCCGATCATGTGTGAGTGAATCCCAGCCCCTCCCCCCTAAACTCACCCATGTCACTTCCACAGGGATGGGAAACTGGTTAGGAGAAAAAAAGGCTGCTATGGAAACAAGAACCCTCCCTTTCTCCTGGGTCTGCTTAGCAACTGGTCGCTTAGTAGTATAGCTCCAAGTGTGCCCAGTGTGCCAAGCATGCATATGTGTGTGGGTTATTACTCTGCATAGCGTGACTGGGGCATGGCATACAGCCTGAATGTGGCCTTTAAAGTGTCTGAGCTTGATTTATTTAAGGGATGGCTGACTTTAAAATGAGAGCTGACAATGTCCACATGGACAGGGGGACCTCATTTATATTAGTGGGTGTTCATATGTAAAATGTACCCATGCAGTTTTGAATAGACATCATTGAATAGTATTCTGACAATATCTAAAATGTAGACAAAATCTGTATTCTGTATGAATCTTTATGAATCTTACTACTAAATGTAACCAAGTTCATTACTCAGACCTTGTTTGAGAAAGATCTTTTTAATGGCAAATTTATTCTTAAAAGTTAGTTCAAAAAACAAATTTCGGTGTAAATTGTGAATACATCCATTCTTACAATTATAACAATTTACCAAAAACGTATAGATGAAATTTGGGTCATTTATTTTATTTTTCATCAAAGACTAAAAAATATCAAAGTAACACTGTCAGTGTTACAGTTTAACATTAACAGATTTACAGATTTTTTTTTTTTTTTTTTAAATCACAACAGATTATCAAAGTAGGTAAATGTGTAAATGTGTTTAATTTCATTCATTCAATATTATATGCTGAATTCCTTATTCATTAAAGCTTCCTGGAGGTATTCATAAAGATTGTTCATACATTAAAGATTATTTGGTCCCACTTTATATCAAGTGGCCCTAACTACTATGTACTTACGTTTTAATTAATCATTGATACAATGCACTTATTGTGTACATGCATGTTTTTATATTGTACTTATATTTTAAAAAATACCTGCATGTAATTACATCTTTAATTAATTTCTGTAATTACATTTACATATACTTACACTGTTGACACATCTTTTACACCTTAACCCACCCTTAAACCTACCCATACCACCAAACCTGTCCCTAACCTTACCCATATTTCACCTCAATAGCAGTAAAAGTGGTTTGCAATATAGTATGAACACAATAAGTACATTGTACTTATTTTTGATGTAGTACATAGTAGTCAAGGCCACTTAATATAAAGTGGGACCGATTATTTTTTATGCTGATATTGTATGTTTTTTGTTGATACTGTACATTTCAGTGTCTATCCAAACACAGAAAACTGTACAAGTGTACAACATACAAAGGTTTTTGCACTGATATAAAGAAGAGAGCCGATCACTTTGATAATTCTCCATTTTCCATGCTAAACACACACCTCACATATTTGCTTTTATAGAATTAAATAGTTTGTACCTTATTTATCCCTAAAGGATGCATATTAGCTGGGTTTCCATCCAAAGCTGCAAATTTATGCGCAAAATTGGAATATTGCATAAAACATTTGCAAATAAGCACCGTTTCCATCCAACGAGTCAAAGAGAACAAAATCGTCACTTCCTGAAAAACTGGCACTATACATCACTAAGAAAAGTAGGAGAAGCCATTGAATATAATAATTTTCATAGCCTATATAATAAATTACTTGTACCTTAGAGCGAGCAGATGAAACACAATAAATGTGGTCATTGCTTTCAGAGGTGGATACCTGACTATTGACTTGTTAGAGCTGCTTTACAGCAGAATTTGAATTTGATACTATTGTGAAGCTGCTGTGAAATCATCTATATTGTATAAAGCACTTTAGAAATAAAGTTGACTTTCTGACTTGGCTTGTATGCATATTCAGTATATACGTATATATATATATATATATATATATATATATACAGATACAACGCTTTGCGTCGTGCCTAACAATGCCCTTCAGCCATGATTTATTCACAATACAGCAGCCTCTCGTACCTTATTGCTTTTATATATATATATATATATATATATATATATATTATATATACACACACACACAGAGAGAGAGAGAGAATATAAGCCAAGTCATAAAGTCAACTTTATTTAAAAAGCGCTTTATACAATATAGATACAATGTAAACAGAAATGCAAGGGGATTTAAAAAAAAAACATTTTTTTCTACAAAAAAAAAAAAAAAAGGGGTTTTGATTACTAAGTGAACAAATTATGTATAAGTGTTTACACACATGATCCCTGTGTGTAGCTCATCAGTAAATGAGTGTGGCATTTAAATGGCAGTGTTTCCCAAATGAAACAAAAGAGCTGTTTGTTTCGAACAATGTGTGTAATGTAGAGAACTGTGTTTAGAGTGTTGCAAAAAGTGTGTTTTACAATATCAAACTGAGTTTAAAGCATGTAATGTGCTTGTAGTTTTGCAGACTTGGTCTAAAGATTAGGAATATGAGTGAATGGTGTTACGATGAGATTGAGACAGAGGCGTGCGGATCCAAATGCAGTTTTAATATAATAAAGAGTAGTCAAACAGGCAGAGGTCATATACCAGCAGAGCAGTATCCAAATGGGCAAGGCAAACGGTAAATCCAGGTAACAGGCAAAAAGGTCAGGGCATGAAGCAAACAATCAAAAACAAGAACAACCGGCAATGGTCAGGAATACGTCAAGGCAGGACTAGCAACCTGGAAACAGGGAAAACGCTTGGTACTGTATGCAGACGGATCTAACAATACTGTGTCCAGAATGCTGGGTGAGAGTGGCTTAAATAGTGTCCAGGTTATTGGGAACAGGTGAGGGTGTAATCAATGAGCATGATGGGAAATGGAGTCCAAGGTAAAGTCCATGTGGTGTGTATGTGTTTGGCAGCCTCTGGTGGTGAGCCAGGAGACCGACTGTGACAAATGGTTTCACTAAGTGGGCCTGAAGTACCACTTTTAGTGTCCAAGCACTTTGAAAAAAACTGTAGTACCTAGTCTGTATTAGTATCTAAATTATTCATATTAGTACCTTTTGAGAGGGTACCACCCCAGTGACATCTTTTGTTCCTTTTTTCTGAGAGTGTACTTTTACTTGTGTCCTTCAGTAAAGTGGATGAGATATCCTGCTAACATGACTGTGACGTATTTTATTTTGAGGTGATTTTTGTGGACTGTGGACAGGGGGATCCCAGGTCACACCCATAAGGCTGAGCCAAACTGGCACAGGATTCTGGATTTTCCAATCTCCTGTTTGCTTCTCAGATGCTCGGCTAATCTGGTGGCACTATTTATAACTACCTAACCCACGCTGACTAGCACCCACACCCACAGCTCCTGCGGGAAACACAGCCTGCTCATGGCAATTAACACACAGCAAGCCAAGAATCACCCACCACTTCCATTACCCCTTAAGCAGACAATGGAGTGAGCATTTCTAAGTTTGTTAATATTATTATGGTTCCATGCAATTCAGAAAAAAAAAAAAAGATTTTAAAAGGTTTGTATTATGTGGCTGTTTGGTGTGCAATCAGTACTAAATCTTAACCATACGTTTTTATTAGTGGCTTTAATGGCAGAGGGACACTGTATATTTTTATAGCCCTGTTTTAATACATAAAGTATCTCAGTATTATTTTTCTTTGGTCATCAATTGATTTAAAACCCTTTAACAGTAAACTGGAAATGGATCTTGATTTCTTGAAAAGATATAAATAATGAGTTATTTATTATTTATTTATCATTTAATAATCTCATAATAATTTGAAGATCCATACTACTTCATGAACGTATTGTTGAATTATTATTGTATTTATTTATATTATACTGTATATCCAGTTTATTTAAAGGTCAAGTTTAAACTGTCAAGGTTTAATAAGAGTGTCACAGAAATTCACATCCTTATTTTCTTTTTGCAAATTATATTTTCCCCCCATTTTTTCTTTAGATTTTGGGTCTGGATGTCTTGTCACATGATTCATTATCTATCAGAGATATTTCTAGTGAATTAGAAGCAGCTAATGTCTTTGCATATTAAGGGATGGCAAACTATTGTGTTGTGAATGGAAAAACCAAGTGTTAATTCCCAAATGTGTTTACCTTTTTAATTTACTTTGAACCCTTCAACCCCAAATTCTTCATGGAACTCAGAACTCATTATTTCCTTTTAACAGCACAAGCTGATCTTACATAACACACACACACACACACATACATACAAAAACATTTATATACCAGTTATTTCCATTAATACTCTAGAAATAGTTTTTACCTGACAAAACTTTTTTTTGGCAAATGCTTTTGCATAAAATTTTTCCCCAACCGCAAACTATTGTAACTCAAACTGTTTTCAAATACGTTTTTAAACTTTTTTTTAATGTTTTTTTTAATAAAGGCTGAAAAAGTTGTTAGAAGCCTAATGGATGTGACGTTGCTTGTTTAGAGCCTATGTTCAGCTTTTGTACTTCTGGTAACTGTAATTAGGCTTCAAAATTCATCATTCATTTTTTTTGTTTTGTTTTGTTTTTATTTTAATTTGATTTATTTATTTTATTTTATTTTTTTGAGGGAACGAGGGTGATGCTTAACACCAACAAAGTGGCCTACAAAAATACTTTACATTACTGTAGCACTCTATGGTTTAGAAGGCTAGTGAAAAGGTCAATGACAATTGCTAGCATCAAGGGGTCAGCATAATGAACATGCAGGCTGGGTGTGGCTGGAGCAGACAGATGGGTGACAAATGGTGTCAGGATGGTAGAATCTCATGGTGGTGCTTGTAAGTATCTGGACCTGACCTCTGGGACATGTTCCCTAGAGCAATGAGAGGAGGAGCAAAGAGATTCATCAGCAATTATGTACAAACAAGACTGGGGAAAAGAGGTCCGGCTGTCCTATAGCAGTCTATTTAACACAGCAAGAAAGGGGGAAATCCAAAGCTGTTAGCTTTCTCAATGGCAAACTGCTCTCTCATCCTCACAACAAATCTGTCGTAGTGAATGGTGCATTAACAGCACCTGCCTCTTAGTTAAACGAATATGTTTGTGTAGACAAAGTTTTAGTTCTTGACCTAAAAATTGGTATGTGTCTGATGTCTACGTATATTGGCCAGCAGGCCATAATAAGGTGGAACATGTCCTTTACAGTGTGAGAACCTGTACACTCTAAGAAAAGTCTTAAAAATACAGCCAAATATACCATGTTAATATTTGTATAACTGTTTTACCAATATTTTAAATTACACATTGAATTGTATTGTGTCTCAGGGTTGAAATAAAAATGGTTCTGGTAATTTTCTGCCAGGATGTAGTTTTTCAACCATTTTTTTTTCTTACAGTGTGCATAAACACAAAATTTAAAGTATTGTCTTCTTTGTTTTATCATTATTACTGAGTTTGGTGCAAATTGCTTCCCAATACTGTAATTTAACTTCCGTTGAACATATTCTGTCAATTAAAGAACAGAACTGCTTGTAGTTTCAGCAAATCCATCACTTCATCACAATTTCACCTTCCAGTTAGACTCATCAACCATAACTCCTTCAAAAACAGCCAGAAACCTTGGAGTTGTGATTGATGATAAGCTGAATTTCTCAGACCACATTGCTAAAACTGCCCGGTCCTGCAGATTTGCATTATACAATATTAGGAAGGTCAGGCCCTTTCTTTCGGAACATGCAACACAACTCCTTGTTCAAGCTCTTGTTCTGTCCAGACTTGACTATTGCAATGCTCTCTTGGCAGGTCTTCCAGCCAATTCCATCAAACCTCTACAACTAATCCAAATGCCGCTGCAAGATTAATCTTTAATGAACCGAAAAGAACGCACGTCACACCTCTGTTCATCAATTTGCACTGGCTACCTATAGCTGCTCGCATAAAATTCAAGGCATTAATGTTTGCCTAAAAACCACCTCTGGCTCTGCAGCCCTTTACCTAAATTCAGTACTTCAGACCTATGTGCCCTCTAGAAGCTTGTGTTCTGCAAGTGAGCGACGCATTATTGTGACATCCCAAAAAGGCACAAAATCACTTTCACTGACTTTTTCATTCACTGTTCCCACCTGGTGGAATGACCTGCCCAACTCAATCGGAGCAGCTGAATCCTTAGCCATCTTCAAGAAACGACTAAAAACACATCTGTTCTCTTTATTTGACCCTGTAACTCTATCACTCTCTATTCTAATTCTATTTTATCTGTCTTTTTAAAAAAAAAAAAAACACACACACCCATGACCCTCTATCAACTATATATTTATTCTCTAACTGCTACTTTTTCTTTAAAAATTAACACTATCTTTCTTTTTCTATTCTATCTACTTGTTTTCCTTGGGGGAAAAAAGAAAGAAAGAAAAAAAAAAACCTTGCTATGTGTACTGCGTTAGGCTAACCGAGACTTGTCATATGCTTGCATGTTGTTGCTCTTTTGTTGATTTTGATTGCTTCTATTGTCCTCTTTTGTAAGTCGCTTTGGATAAAAGCGTCTGCTAAATAACTAAATGTAAATGTAATGTAAATGTCTATACTTTTTCTGACCCTGACAGTGCTATTTACTCAAATAATGTGGAGCAGTCACGCCTCCTTGTTTCATCCAAAATATCTTAAATTGTGTTCCGAAGACGAACGAAGCTTTTACGGGTTTGGAACGACATGGGGGTAAGTGATTAATGACAAAATTTTCATTTTGGGGTGGAGTAACCCTTTAAGGTTAAGCAATAGAAAATATCACTAGATCAGTATAAAAACAACTGAAGTCAATAGAAAGTCATGACAGAAAAACAAATGTGCTGGTGCTGATTATTAAAAATACAGAAGAACAACAGACACGTTTGACCTACATATGCAAAGTGACATCACCTGCCATGTGTGTGTGTGTTTGTGTGTGTGTGTGTGTGTTTGCATATCTATTCACTGGTATTACAGCGTTTCCTCCTGAAGCTCTCCTCCATCGGTCTCGTTTTAATCAATGGCTCACTGCTCTCTGATCCACTCAAAAGCCCCTTCAGCATTATTGATCAGCTTTAATAAGAGCGTTAAAAAATCCATAGCGACACCTTCAGCAGCAGACGCCCGTACGAGGTCAGAGGTCACGACCCCAGGCCGCAACATTCGACCCCCAGAGTGACTGACACCAGAGCTACAATAAAGACTCCAAACTCTAATTTCTGACTGGATCAACTGAATTGGACGAAAAAATTTTTTTTTTTAGAACATTAGTATTAATAAATTCAGCTGTTTATTGAATATTTAATTAATTTTATTAAAGAAATAAGGCTGTGCATTACATTCATTTTACCTCAGGTGTGATAAATCACAGCCAGTATTTTGTCTGCTGCTGAGATTCTATTTATGACATCACACAGGAAAGCCCCGCCCACTGTGGAATCTCATTGGTCAAAACTCTACATTAAACATCAAACATTCCGACTGGATTTTTGCTCTCAGATTACATTGTGATCACAGCGTAATGCTCACTCTCTCGTGGCTTATTGCTGTAATAAATTCTGGGGTCATTGAATGAATAAAACAGATAAAGATCGTAATCTCTAGTCTGCGATAATCATCTATATTCATCATTATGTGCTGATCTATGAAACAGAAGAGCCTTCAGAGGCTTCTGGGGTTCCTGACATTGTGTTTGACTTCGTATCTAATGTACGTTCTTTTGCACACACGCCCCATCAGCGCAACACACGGGTGATTAGCCGTTAGCACGAGCGTTTAGCAGAGCTCACGCGCGGATTAAAGGCTTCAGAGATTCTAATGAGACGACGAGAGAAGAAACTCGTCAGATCCACCGATTAACACCACCAGCATCATGAGTGTGAGAGAGACGCTTTCAAGGGAATATATTGATCAGATTTTCCTCACTGAGTTCTCAATTGTGTGCCATTTACTGCAGTGGTGTTATTAATACAATTATTTTTAAAAAATAATTTTCATTGACTGAAATTTAAGATGACAAAATAGAAATATTAAAATAAAAATTAAACAAAAAAAAAATCGACTGAAAATCTGAAATGTTGCCTTGGCAAATAGCTAAAATAAAATATGTTGATGTACTAAAATGACTAAGACTGAAACTGAAAAATAAAGAATAAATCTAAAAATATATATATATATATTAATACATTAAATAAATAAAAAATAATGCTAAATAGAAAAACTAATAAAAATTCCACAAGCACATAAAATTTCTAAAACAAAATGAAATTTAAATGAAAACTGAAAATATGAAAGTAGCTAGATAGATCTAAAATTACTCAAGTAAAACTGAATTTAAAATAAATTAAATGCTAATTAGAAATATAAAAAACTTAAACTGAAATTAAAATAAAAACTTAAAATATAAAAAATAAAGCCATATAGAAATATTTATTTTATTAATAAAACTTTTAAAAAATAACAAACTTAAAGTGAAATTAAACTGAAAACTGAAAATATAAAAATAAAAGCTAATGCAAAATATTAATAAATATTATAAAAATACTAGTAAAATACCAGATAGATAGATAGATAGATAGATACACACACACAAGGCCCCTTAAAATGTCTCAAAAACAAAACTCATATAAGACCAGTGTTGACATACTTGGACTTATTTGATTTCATTTTGAGATTTCTGAATTTTGATGACAAACTTTGGTATATTTTCAGTCTGAGCACATTTTGAAACATCATCTGAGACTGAGAAGTGGGAAATTGAAGCAAAAGCCTCCACTTGTTGTCTTAGGAGAAACACTTGAGATGAGTTATTCGTCTTCCATATGGGATGAAGGGGTGGGCCAAACTTCAGCGGCTCCTCACGTATCAGCGTTAGGTTGCGCTCACTTACCTTGGGTTTGGGTGTGACGCCTGTGCTGGGTCCTGGGATGGTGTCAGGTGACTGCTGCAATCACAAAGAGACAAACCAGATGTCACAACTCAAAAACACAAGAACATCACAACCTTCAGAGACATCTCAATCGCTCTCAAATGTTCTGCAGGGGGCTTTAAGGGCTGGGTTTCATACACTGACGTGACTTTCACATGAAAAGTGCTTCAGAAATGTGATTTTACAAGCGAATCCTGTGACATTCTGCCATGTTTCTGAATGTCATGATGTGCTTTTGACATTGTGTCATACTACTGGATATGTCCGGATAAGCAAATCTGCCTTCATGCTTGGTTTTGACATTTCACACTGAAACAGCATGCAAATCACACGGCAAACACTGGCTGTGCTTTGAAAGGTGAACGGGGTCAAACTTGTGTTGAGTATTTTAATACATACTATGGAAGTAAATTACTTCCATATCCATATGCAATGGTATTTGAAAGAAAACTACAGTACAATGGTTCATATGCACTAATTACAGAGCCACAAAAGCACATAACTAAATTACTAAAAATAAAACTATAAAAATAAACAATATAAATAAAAAAAAGACAATAGCATATAATACAATTACTAAAACTAAAATTAAATATATAAAAATAAACAATAGAAATATAAAAAAACGAATAAAATGACAAAAGCAAATAACAAAATTACTAAAATTAAAAATAAATTATAGAAAGAAAGATTAAGATTAGTAGATTAGTAGTAAGATTAGTAGATTACTAATATTAATATTAAATAATATAAAAACTATACAAATATTT